>BLSH010349346.1:308262-321381 GCA_018402905.1 Glandirana rugosa | reverse complement strand
ACGTACGAATGTAACCAGGTCGAACCATGTTACATTCATAGAGTATGAACTTCTCGGTGACCCCTTCGACTATTAGTGACATCATCAACCACGATGGTATCACTATCTATGTTAGTGGACCCAAGATGAACCCGAGTCACAATCGCCGAAAGGAGGACTCGTGACTGGTGTCCCCAAACGATTGAGTCGTAGTAGGAACGTCCTACAGAGGTTGAATGTTCGGCTGGAGTTACGTGACAGATTAACCCGTTGGTACACCGTTTACTCCAAATTACAACTATTTACATTTCAATACGTGAACCCCCAAGTGCATAACTTTACATTTATCAACATTAAACCTCATTTGCCACATGGTTGCCCAATTAGACAGTGCATTGAGGTCGGCTTGTAAGTTGGAGACATCCTGCAAGGATGATGCTGAGTTAGCAAACCCCTGTGGTCAGTGCTCAGGAGGAAAGCCGCTAACACTGAGCCCAAGTAGAACCCAGGTGATTGTATCTATCACTATGGTAGCACCAACTACTACAGTGATTATCAGCTTCCCCAGTGGCTCTTCAAGTATGAGATACTTACATTGTACCAAGCTGGACCAATGTAAGCATGCAATACAATTAATTCATGGAGCTCCGATTTAAAAAAGGAGAAGCAGTCTGATTTTGAAACTGTAATTTGGAGAATAGCTTCCTTTTATAGGAATCTATGTAGGAAGATATCTGGCCTGGCAGTGAACAGGATGTGGCTAACCAAAATTTAAACTTTGGTTTCTCAGGTTACACAATTACATGAAGCAAACAAGAAAAAAATATAAGTTAGACTTACCTGTAATTTGTTTTCCAAAAGTCTTTCAGGACAGCGCCTGAGAGATCGTAGCTCCTCCCACCAGGCGACAGGAAACACCTCACTAATGAAATCTTTAAAAGGAGGCCTCCCCCCACTCCTCTTCAGTTGTAGTAGAGAACTTCTGGCCAAAGCTGAAATACACAAGCAAAAAAGATGGTAAAATACAGCAAAAAAGGGTAGGTTATTGTTGTCCTGAAAGACTATGGGAAAACATGTTACCGGTAAGTCTAACTTGGATTTTACCAAAACATTTTTCAGGACTGCACGTGAGAGGATAAACGAGACTTACCCAATTTGGGTGGGACGACAGCTTGTAAGACCTTCCTGTGAAAGACCTGATCCCCTGCTGACAAGAGATCCAATCTATAGTGGCGGGCAAAAGTTGACCAGCTTGTCCATGTAGCTGCTTCAGTCTCTCGATGTGCAAAACTGATAGAGACTTCCCCAAGCGACTTACAGCTGTAATCGCAGCAAAAGGTGGCGCTACAAAGTATTAACTTAAGGGGGCTGAATAATTTTGCACGCCCAATTTTTCAGTTTTTTATTTGTTAAAAAAGTTTGAAATATCCAATAAATTTTGTTCCACTTCATGATTGTGTCCCACTTGTTGTTGATTCTTCACAAAAAATTACAGTTTTATATCTTTATGTTTGAAGCCTGAAATGTGGCAAAAGGTCGCAAAGTTCAAAGGGGGCCGAATACTTTCACAAGGCACTGTATGTTCAAGGGTGGAACCATCTTACTCTGCCCAACTTACCACTAGAGCTCTAGTGGAATGAGCACAAATACAGACTAACACATCCTGACCACTAAGGGCATAAGCATCTTGAAATAGTCATTCTTAACCATCTAGGAATGGATCGTTTGGCATCTTGCTTTCCTTTCTTACTAACAGAATATAAGATGAATAAGCAATCTGAACGTCTAAAGTCATTGGTAAATTCAAGGTAATTTAGAACTGTCCTTCTTACATCCAACAAATGGAATTCCCTTTCTTTTGACACCATTGGATTAGAGCAAAATGTAGGGAGTAAAATATCCTAAAAGTGATTTTGGACTGAAGCAACCTTCGGTAAAAAATTGGGATCTGTCTTCAAAACAGTCCTGTCTGGGAAAGCAATGAGAAATAATTCCCTGATAGACAGGGCATGTAATACACTAATTATTCATGTTGATGTTGCAGCCACTAAAAAACTGTCTTTAAGGTGACCAACCTGAGGGATGCTGAATCCATAAGTTTGAAAGGCTCCTTGGTTAAAGCCTGAAGGATGACTGATAAATCCCATAATTTCCATTTGGAAAAAAAACTGACTGCCGTTGTTTTGGACCAGGCCAGGGCCCTGAATAGGGTTGCCACTTCATCCCTTTAATCGAGGACACACATTAATTACACAGGTTCTGTGGCTGATTAAGGTGGTATTTAAACCCACTTGGAGCCTTATCTGTATTAAATTAGCCTCGGAACCTGTGTAATTCATATGTGTCCTGGATTAAAGGGATGATGTGGCAACCCTAGGCCTGAAAAATCTAGCAGCCAAAGGCTCTGCTGAGATCGATTTAGAAGGCCCTGAGGGGCCATGATTTCCCGCAAGTCTAGATCAGAAAGTCTGAAAGATAGTGCAAAGCTCATCTTTTATGGAGTTCAGGCTGATAACAGAGCTACGGAAGAAGAGACATCTATGGGACAGCTATTTGAAGAGAGATAAGAAAGCACTACAGACCGATGCGATCAACTCAAATTTCATGAATCCGGTTTACATCCACTTTAAGGAACCGTATGTCTTCCAGGACAGCCCTGAGAAATCCTTACTTCCCAAAGGTGTTCCTGCCTGGCCGAAGGAAACACAAAAACTGAAGAGGAGTGGGTAGAGGCCTCCTTTTAAAAATGTCATTAGTGAGGTGTTTCCTGTCACCTGGTGGGAGGAGCTACGATCTCTCAGGTGCTGTCTTGAAAGACGTTCTGGGAAAGCATATTATATGCTAGTTTGTAATTGACATAACATGTATGCCAAGGTTCTGACTTTATTGACTGCATACTTGACACAGGTTTTTGCTTCAGAAAAGAATTGAGTTGAAAGTAAGTATTAAAGCCAAGAAACTGGCATTTTCAAATACTGTATATATATATATATATATTCAAACAAACCGCCTTTCTATTTTTAAAGGAGCACCCAGAAACCTGGAAAGAGGGGTGGCAGTGGATTTGGTACATTTGGACTTTGCAAAAGCATCTCACATGACCCCTTACAGATGGCTAATGTGGCAATTAAAAAAGTAGTATGGGGATTTAAAAAACAAACAATCATACTCACCAGCTGCAGCTGTCCCCTGCCGACTCTAAGACTGAGAACTGAGCAATCAGACACCGCTAATCGCTCAGCTCTCGGTCTTTAGCCTGCATAGAGCTGATGGCCATCAATCACCGGCTCTCTGCTCTGCCCCTCTAGGCTCCAGCACTCACTGGAGCGCAGTACTGTGTAGGGGGCGGAAGCAGCTGGCTAAGGCTCTTAGCAGCTCACTGAGAGCCTGAGCCAGCTGCCGGGACTTCAGCCGACACCACCCTTTGACTGTTGGCTGAAAATGGGACACAGCAGTGCTAGAAGTAGGCCTGGAACAGACTCTACAATGTCCTTGTCTCTGATCAACTTGTAGAGTGTCTTTGGTTTCCACAAGTCAGACTTAACTTTTTCCAGTCCCTGCTCATTGATAAAGCTAAAAGTGTCCAAGTAATTCCAGATAGTGTCCCATTTAAAGTTGTCCTATTTGTCCCATCCAATGTCCTCCAAAGAGGCAGGAGTTAGAAACAGGACATGGAGTTACCGCAAGAATCCATAGTCGTATCAATCAAAGTCCTGTGGATGTGTTGGCAAGCAAAGAACACCTTTAGTTGAGTAGCGATGTCGGGCATGTCTTTACCACCTTTGAGGGGCTCCTTGAGTATGATTGCCCACTTTACTCTGTCCATCTTGGAGCACCAGATGATGTAAACTAGTGGTTCTCAACCCTGTCCTCAAGTACCTCGAACAGGCCATATTTTGGGAATTTCTCTTAGATAAAATAGCTGTCCAAAATACCAAGCCATTGACTTTAAAGCACCTGTGCAAGATAAAGGAAAACCTGCAAACATGGCCTGTTGGGGGTACTTGAGGACAGGGTTGAGAAACATTGATGTAAACCACTGCCCTGGTGATGGCCTTACAAATGTTGACCTGAGAAGGCTAGGCCTGGGCGAGGCACTGCAACACATGGAGGATCTTGCTGCAGAGTACCAGTGTCTTTCCATCAATGGTGAGTTCTCTGAGGCTCCATAGTACACATTTCTGGTTTATTTCAACAGTCTCTCTTCCTAAGACTTCAGAGCCATGCCTTTAGCTGCAAACCAGACTGCAGGGATTTTGATGAAGTCCGCTCTGATGCTGAAGGGGATGGATGCAGTGGACGCCAGGAACCACTTTCCGAAAAGCATAGGTTCTGACTTCCTGCAGTTGACTTCTGACCCAGACACTCAGCCAAAGTCCCTACATGTCTGGACAAAATATGGAACAGTGGTCAGTGCAGGACACAATCAGATTGTCCATGTAGAGCAAGCATTAGACTTCCCTTGTGTCTGGACCTAGTGCGGTGATCCCTTTGATCTCTGGATTCTGTCTGATGCATTGGGCGTTGAACTGTATGTAACAGAGAGCTCTGCATATGAACCCATGGGAGACACAGGCAAAGGCTATTTCCTGGCCAAGACTGACTAGGGCTGCAAGTACACTGCAGTCTTTGATGAACTGGATCGTTCCAAGCGTGGCCAGGAATGCCAAAAGTTTGACCCGGGTGGATGATCTGTCCGATGACACCCTTAAGCTGTTTGGCTAGTACCTTGGTGAGGATCTTGTAGTACACATTCAGGAGAGAGGTGGGATATCAAGTTTTCAAGTCACATCTCTCCCCATTCCACTTGCACAAGATCATGATCATACCCTCCCTGAGCAAAGGAGGATTTCTTCCCTCCACCACCATTTCCTTGTACAGCTTGAGCTTGTCTGGACCAATGAAGTCCCACAACACTACATTGATCTGCAGGATCAATAGTGTTAGTGATAGATGACAAGAACCAGTCCTATCCAAGTCTTTCAGGGAGTAGAGGTTGGTGTAGTAGTCTCTGACCACTTTCATCACAGCCTCATTTACCTTCAAGGGTGCTCCAGTCTTGTCCTGCAGCTCGGACAGGGTTGTGTGGCCTGAGTGGAGCTTCTCACCTTTCTTTATAGATTCTCCACCTTTGAACAGAAGACAGTGTGCCTGGATTCTTCCTGAGGGTGGGTTCACACTATCCGACAAAAAAACGGTCCAACTTTGATCCTACTTTGCTGTGCGATTTACGGTCCTACAGAGGGTCAAAGTCGGACCGTTTGTCTGTGAACAGGGATTCGACTTTGATCCCGACAATGGCAGGCACCTTGTGCTCTGGGGATCTTTAAGGGGAATTCCACGCCAAATTTTTTTTAAAAATGGCATGGGGCCCCCCTCCAAGAGCATACCAGGCCCTTTGGTCTGTTATGGGTTTTAAGGGGAACCCTTACGCCGACAAATCGGCGTGGGGTCCCCCCAAACTCCATACCAGACCCTTATCCGAACACGCAGCCCGGCAGGCCAGGAAATTGTTAGATAAACCACCCGGGTCAAAGACCCTACTGCCGTCATCCCTTGGTATTAAAAGAATACTAAAGGTCCCCCCAGCGGGTTGGGATTTTCACAGGCAGACCGAGTGTTTACACCAAACTTTTGTTATATAAAATATACAAATTTATTAATGTACATTAAAATGGTACAGTCACTGAAGTGAACATCACATAGAATTTTAAAAAAAAATAAACACAAAGAGATATATACAAATACGGTTGATGATTGACGTTGCACTTCTCCGAAGCCCGACGCGTTTCAGGATAAACCTTTCTTTAGGGGCCATATTAGAGAAGTATATTCTATAATGTGATATAGTACACAAGCGTTTTAGACAAATATTCAAAAAATGCAGCAAATACAGAAAAACACCGTAGGAGTCAGTCACAGTGGTTACCTTCAAGGACATCACAGTATTCATATATGCAGAACAACAGCTTGGTATAGAGATGTTGATGTAAAATCAATAATGACCAACCCGAATGAGAGCACGGTGGTCACAAAAAAGTCGCTGCCACCACTTTGCCTCCACGTCACCACTGAGCCTCAAATCCCCAATTTCAAATCTATCACCATACCTTTAGGTATGGTGATAGATTTGAAATTGGGGATTCTCATTATTGTTCATTGGTTCTGTCATCACTTTTTTAGATTCCTGGTCACCCCGACAATTACCTTGTTGGGTGTAACTTATGTACCCTGTACCTTGAATCATCCATTTCAGCGAGGACCTGTGGACGCCTGGTTCGGTGACTTTTGAGGCTCAGTGGTGACCGTGGAGGCAAAGTGGTGGCAGCGACTTTTTTGTGACCACTGTGCTCTCGTCCGGGTTGGTCATTATTGATTTTACATCAACATCTCTATATCAAGCTGTTGTTCTGTTGTCAATCATCAACTGTATTTGTATATATCTCTTTGTGTTTATTTATTTAAAAAATTCTATGTGATGTTCACTTCAGTGACTGTACCATTTTAATGTACATTAATAAATTTGTATATTTTATATAACAAAACACTCGGTCTGCCTGTGAAAATCCCAACCCGCTGGGGGGACCTTTAGTATTCTAGGCAGGCCAGGAAAGGGGGTGGGGACAAGCGAGCGCCCCCCCCCTCCTGGACCGTACCAAGCCACGTGCCCTCTACATGGAGAGCATGGGTGCTTCGGGGCAGGGGGGGCTCTGCGCCCCCCACCCCAAAGCCCCTTGTCCCCATGTTGATGAGGACAAGGGCCTCTTCCCGACAACCCTAGCCGTTGGTTGTCGGGGTCTGCGGGCAGGGACTTATCGGAATCTGGAAGCCCCCTTTAGCAAGGGGGCCCCCAGATGCCGGCCCACCACCCTATGTAAATGAGTATGGGGTACATCGTACCCCTACCCATTTACCTGGAAAAAAATATGTACAAAAAAAACACACTACACAGCTTTTTAAAATATTTTACTAAATCAGCTCCGGCGGTCTTCTCCCCTCTCCGTGTGTTTTTTTCCTCGGCTCTTTTGCGGGGTCTTCCATCTTCTGAGGGGTCTTCTTTCTTCTCCTTCTCTGCGGCGTCTTCTGCTCTTTTGCCGGTCTTCTCCGCTGTCCTCTTCCCTCTGTTCTTCCTCTCTTATCTTCTTCTTCTTCTTCCCATGTTGACACGACGCGATCTCCTTCACAAATGCCCTCTCCGCTGTGTGCTGTGCCTTATATTGGCATGGGGCGGGGCCACCCGCTGACATCACCCGGCAGGCCCCGCCCCTTGATGGCACACCATGTGTGGGGCTGTGACATCATAGGGGGCAGGGCCTGCCGGGTGATGTCAGCGGGTGGCTCTGCACCATGCCAATATAAGGCACAGCACACAGCAGAGAGGGAATTTGTGAAGGAGATCACGTCGTGTCAACATGGGAAGAAGAAGAAGAGAAGAGAGGAAGAACAAAGGGAAGAGGACAGCGGAGAAGACCGGCAAAAGAGCAGAAGACGCCGCAGAGAAGGAGAAGATAGAAGACCCCCGCAAAAGAGCCGAAGAAAGAACACACCGGAGAGGGAAGAAGACCGCTGGAGCTGATTTAATAAAATATTTTAAAAAGCTGTGTAGTGTGTTTTTTTGTACATATTTTTTCCAGGATAATGGGTAGGGGTACGATGTACCCTATACTCATTTACATAGGGTGGGGGGCCGGCATCTGGGGGCCCCCTTGTTAAAGGGGGCTTCCAGATTCCGATAAGTCCCCGCCCGCAGACCCCGACAACCAACGGCCAGGGCTGTCGGGAAGAGGCCCTTGTCCTCATCAACATGGGGACAAGGTGCTTTGGGGTGGGGGGCGCTTTCCTGGTCTGTCAGGCTGCGTGCTTGGATAAGGGTCTGGTATGGATTTTGGGGGGCGTGGGGGTTCCCCTTAAAACCCATACCAGACCAAAGGGTCTGGTATGCTCCTGGAGGGGGGCCCCATGCCAGTTTGTAAATTTGGCGTGGAGTTCCCCTTCATGATCCCCAGAGCACAAGTCACATGCCAAAGTCGGATCAGTGTCTCCGACTTCAATGCCTTTCAATGGGCTGAAGTAGGATCAAAGTTGGACAAAAGTAGTACAGGAACCTTTTTCAAAGTCGGTCCGACTTTGAAAAACACAAGTCGGACTAGTTAAGACGGTTCTCAGGGAATCATTGTTTTTGTGACGAAATGCGACTTGTGCTTCTCATGTCGGTCCGAGAATCGGACTAGTGTGAGTCCAGCCTTAAAGTGTACTTTCAGGAACTTCTTGTCGTCCTCCAGGTCTTGCCTCATGTCCCAGTCACAGTGTTGAAGGTCCCACTGTTCTTCTAAATTCCCTCTTCCTAACACACACTTGCTGGCATCCCCTTGCCTAAAAAAAGCCGTGCAGCTTGACTTTCACAAATTCCCACCAGTCACTCACCTTTCAGACGAAATACATCCTCCTCCTGCCATTATTATTATTATTATTATTATTATACAGGATTTATATAGCGCCGACAGTTTGCACATCGCTTTACAATATTCGGGCAGACAGTACAATACAATACAATTCAATACAGGAGGAATCAGAGGGCCCTGCTCGGTAGAGCTTACAATCTAGAAGGGAGGGGCCATGAGATGTAGGCCTCCCTGAGTTCATTCAGCAATCCCTCATTTTCCAGGAGGGTGCAGGTTAGCTTCCAGGAGCCCGGACCAGGGGTGAACCTCTTGTTTTTTGATGACTACTATCTAGTTTGCTTATGAATGGTACATAGTTAGGAATTAGAAGGCCCTTTTTGTGTTTTCATATGAGATAGGATAATCATATAGGTTATGTGAGAAAAGGATTACAGTGGTGTAGTGGACGGCACAGTGGTGTAGTGCAGTGTTTCTCAACCCTGTCCTCAAGTACCCCCAACAGGCCATGTTTTCTGGTTTTCCTTTATCTTGCATAGGTGCTTTAAATCAGAGTCAAGGGCTTGGTATTTTTAACAGCTATTTTATCTAAGAGAAATTCCCAAAACATGGCCTGTTGGGGGTACTTGAGGACAGGGTTGAGAAACACTGGTGTAGTGGATAGCACTTTCACCTGGCAGCAAAAGGGTTGCTGGTTCAGATTCCAACCACGACACTACCTGCCTGGAGTTTGCATGTTCTCCCTGTGCCTGTGTGGGGTTCCTCCGGGTACTCCGGTTTCCTCCCACACTCCAAAGACATGCTGGTAGGTTAATTGGCTCCTGCTTAAATTGGCCCTAGTGTGTGTATATATGAATGTGAGTTAGGGACCTTAGATTGTAAGCTCCTTGAGGGTAGGGACTGATGTGAAAGTACTGTATATGTAAAAGCTGCGTAAAATTGACAGCGCTATATGAGTACCTGAAATAAAAAAATGAATAAAAAGATTAAGGAATCAAAAAGCTCTGCAACCAAATCAGTGCATAATGCAGGAAAGCCATTTAGAACAGGAGGTATTCCCATGTCCATCACAAATCCCAAAATAAGAGGATTACTCAACATTTCAGGATATTGGGCAGAACCATACAAATTATTCCTGTTCATCCATTCAGCCAGATGCATCTCCAGAACCTCTGATGTAAAGTGCAAATATGTCCTATTATTATAGTGCAGTTTATTCTAAACTGCATACAGCTGTTTCAGGCTTTTTGGCCATTCTGAGTATATAGAAACCCATGGCCTTTATGCTTTGGACCCAATGAAACAGTATACCATACAGGTTATGGTGACGAGGGATTAGGAATCAAAAAGCCCTTGAATCGAATATGACAGGAAAGTCTTCTTTGAACGGAAGGTATTCACACCTAATTCCATCACATATCCCAAAAGTAAGAGGATTATTCCCCTTTTAGTGGGCAGAGCAATGCAAATCATTCCCTTTTCATCCCATCAGGCAGATGCAACCCTTCTCCACATTACAGAGACAACTAAAATCATTTTTCTGTTGATAGTCCAATTTAGAAATACAAGTAATTGTGAAAATGGTTATTTTTATAGTATTATGGTAAATAGTTTAATTGATAAAAATCGTTTTTAAAGTGCAATTTTTCATTTTCAAAGCATAAAGCAGTAGTAGAGTCTGCTGTAGTTTCTCCTTTTTGGGGTCTCCCAGGTGGGGTATACCATAATGTACTAGTATGCAAATACTAGCCTATTATGACACACTTACCTGTTAAACTGAGCCCACCAGCGCTGTGCTGTGATCGATCTGGCGGGTCCCTGACACTTCCATCTTCGCCTGATCTACCTTCCGGGTTCTGTGCCCTTCAGCCGCTTGAATGGCTGGGCCGTGATGATGTCACTTGCAGTGCACGGGAGTCACATTGCAGCGCCACAGATCAGGGGGCGCAAATTTTCACTGAGCTGTGCATGCATGGCTAAAAGGCAGGAGGAAGCATTTATAACAGAAGAGACTGATAGGGTTTCTACTGTCATACATACCCTGCTTGTCAGTAACTTTTCACAATGCTGACCGTACCACCCCTTTAAAGCGGAACTAAACCCATACATTTAACGGTTTCTAAAAAAAAAACTGTTACATTCCAGGCATGCCAGGATTGCTAACTGTTACATCTGCTTGTGCTTTCAATCAAACTGTCAAACCATTAAATGGCTGGTGTCATAATTGGTCACATGTTTAGCACCATGGCAGTTTCAGATCAAACAGAGGCTAAGATGGCAGCTTCCTTGGCTAAAAAGGATAGGTGGGTTTAGTTTCGCTTTAACTGAACAAAATGAAAATACAAGCTGATTGGTTGCTATACACAGCTGTTTCAGGTGCTGTCTGTTCCAGTCCAGTTTTTTTTTATAAATTCCCCCTATGTATTTTGCTGTACAAAAAAAAAAATCAGTTTTATTTTATGGCACTTCATTGTTCGCATCCACTGTTTTTTGCACGTTTTTTAATAATCAAAGTGACACATATCATTCCGCCATTTAATCTTGACCATCCTTGTATTCCTTCTAGACAGTAAGACCTATTGGCTCCCGCTGCTGTCAATCAAATCCAATGATGTGGGAGCCGGGGGACAGGACCGAGTCCTGCTGTCTGTGTCAATGAACGCAGCAGCAGGACAGGACACGTGAGCGCACCCATACGAGTGCCCCGAGGGAGATCGGCTCTCCAACGGGGCACTCGAGAAGACGAGGAGTCAGGAGCGCCACGGAGGGACCCCAGAAGAGGAGGATCAGGGCCACTCCCCAAAACCAGTTGCACAGAGGTCGTAAGTCTGACATGTTTGTTATTTGTAAAAAAAATTTATAAAAATGGAGCTTTACAATCCCTTTAAGAGACTATGATTTATTGTTGATAAAATGGAGACAACAGTAAGATATAAGGTAGCCAACACTTTTCAGGGATCAAACCAGTGGTGGCCGCTCATGCAGATCGCAAGGGGCGCCGCCCCCCGATCCATGCACCCGGCCCCTAATCTCCATGTAGCACATGATTAGAGCCAAAGGGAGCCCACCCAGTTGTGTAACATTAGCAAGTTAATATTCACTAATGTCTTCCTGTTTATCCTCCTGGCCAATTAGTAAGCGGGACCCGATTGGTTGGGAGACCTAAGACCCGATTGGCCACGAGTCCTAACTCCTAATTGGCCAGGAGGAGAAGCGACTGCCAGGTCTCGGGAGGAAACGCAGGGAGGAAAGCCGCCAAAGCCACGACCTGGATGGGGTAAGTGTGGGGCTGGTGGGGAGCCTGGCCAGCAACGGGGGGGAGCGGCAATCGATCAAGCGAGTGCCAGGAGTGGGGTTATGTGTTTGGTTGGCTGGCTGGGGGGGGGGTGCAAGGCAATCCCTCTTCATTAGAGTTTGGATGAAAGATGGAAACTCTTCTTCTAATAATAAAGGCTCCTGGAAAGTGTTCTGTTTTAAATAAGTAACATTATTTGTCGAAATAGACATGTGCATGGGACAGAAGCTTCACAAGCACATGCCTATTTCTACAAGTAATGTTTCTTATTTGACTTCAAACATATTCCTTGAGTCTTTATATTTTGAGTCCTTTAGGAAGCTTGTCCATCTTTCATCCAAGTCCCAATGAAGAAGGATTTCTTTGCCCCTGAAAAACATTGGCTACCATATATCTTCCTTTTGGCACAATTTTATCAAAAATAAGGGACAGTGGACCCTTTAAGCCGGGGTCGGCAAGCAGTCAATTGCGGGGAGCCGACAGGTGGACCGTGACCATGGCTCTGCCTCCCCCCAGCCGCTGTCACTCTTATGTTCACTGCAGAGCAGAGAGCGGGAGGCAGCATAGTGCTGGATGGAGGGCTGGGGTGGGAGCTGCCTCAGTGATTGGTTGCTAGGCAGTCCTAGCAACCAATCACTAGCTTGTTATGAAAGCAGCTGCTGCTCCCGCCTTTCACCCAGCACTATGCTGTCTCCTGATCTCCTCTCTGTTGTACACATGCTGGCAGGTAAGAAGTGCTACCCACACAGCGCTGTGTGTATGTGTGGGGAGAAGGGGGGCGGTGATGTGGACAGGAGACAGAGGAGACATTGTTGGCGGGACTGTCTTTATTATGGATTGTACCCCGGGCAAACTTTTCTTGGTGTTGAGGGGATTGGGTTCACTGGCAATGCTGGGTGGAGATGGGACCGGTCATCAGTGGCACTCACTTGTTGACTCAGGTCCCCCTCCTTGTCTCTCCGGCTCCTTCCATGAACCTGCATTGACACCTATCCTATAATCATGAGATGGGGTCTCTTCACACAGCGGAGACCTCCTCCAGCTACTCCCCCTTCATGGGTCAGCTAACCTCTAGTTTCCCTAGTTTCCACCCCCCCCCAACAACCATGCCCAACTGGCCTGCAGCTGGGGCAGCCGCAGAGAAGCTGGGTGAGCGGCACTGTGTGGCAGTGACTTGAGTGTACTATGTCCAGGCAGTGAGACCCCCCCACTCCCACAGTGGTGGAACACCAGAGCTTGGCTTGTGATCTTGGTAGTTCTGCCACTGGCTGGGGCTCAAGGGGCAGCTGCTTTGAACCCCACAACAATGACTGGGTCCCCGGCAGCTGACCCTTTTGCCCAAAATTAAAGATGGCCCTAATTGTTGGAGGGGGGACAGAGGACACTACAGTGGGGGGGGGCAGAGGACAATTTGTGGGGGGCAAAGGACCCTGCTATCAGGGAATA
>BLSH010349346.1:277034-297401 GCA_018402905.1 Glandirana rugosa | reverse complement strand
CCGGTAGCCCGAGTGGCCCGTATACGGGCCACCCGGCCCCGGAGGTCTGGCGTACAATAAAGCCGGCGGGCGGGCGGATACATCTATTCTTCTATGAGTACGAGTACGTCGGACCGGCTGAGGCGCCTCTCCCGGCCGGCGTGGAGTAGGTAAGAAGGGTCAAGGTGGTCGGAAGGGCCCGACGACGTACTTGGCCGCGGCGAGTGTGTCGGAGTGGTGGCGTCGTGCCGGCAGACAACCGACTCCTCTCGCCGGCGGACGGCGTTTATTCTACTCTATTCGGTCCTCGGACAGGTCGGGTCCGTCAGTCCTGTCCACTGGCGGCACGGGCGGGGTGGCCCTCCTCCCCCTTCCTTCATGCTCATGGTCACGGTGGGGCGGGCACGGCGGTCACCTGTCCTGACTGCCTGGGCTGGACAGGCTCCTGGCTTATCTCATCTTATTTGCGGCAGGCGGCCGCTCTCCTCAGCCAACAGACGGCCGTGCTGCGGTGGTGAGGCTGTGTGAGCGGCGCCGGTTCATGCAGCAGCCCGGGAAGGCTGGTGGAACTGGGAAGAATGGATGAGGTGCGGCCGGCCCTCTCCGCGGAGTCGGCCAGGCTGCATGAGCATGAGTATCTTCTTATCTACATAGGCGGGCGGGCGGCCGAAATAACATGCGGTCTGGAGGCCCCGGCCCACCGGGCATATGCCCGGTGAGCCCGATGGCCAGTCCGGCCCTGGTGGGAGATTCAAATGGGTGGCCTGAATATTTACCTTATCCTGGCCAATCCCTGGGGAGGTGTGCCCATAAGGTAGTCTGCAAGGTGGTAAATATCCTGGAGTCATCAGGAGATTGTCTTTTCCCAACAGGGGCTTCAGGGGGGTTGCTTGCCTCTGAAGCACCTTTTGGACTGAGTTGTTTTTTTTCCTGGGTCTTGGCTGTGGCAGGGTTGGGACCTGGGAATAATCTGAAACTGGATGCAGGGTTTCTCTGCCAGGGTATTGGTTCTGGAAGGAGAGTGTCATTCGCTGTGCCGTGTCTGGAGGAGGCTGGAAGAAGGCAGCTATCCCGGGGACTTGTGAGTAAGAGACCCTAGTTGACCCCTTTGACTTTGCAGCACCCCAAAAGCTACACTGGTTACCAATAGCTGTGCAGCCCTGCAGGGTTACCAGATGCCAAGAGACTTGCTTCAGTGCCCACAGCCTTGAGGCCTTAGATCGGTGGTTCTCAACTCCTGTCCTCAGGACCCATTAACAGGCCAGCTTTGCAAGATAAATGAAAAATATAACAGGTGATATCATTTGCTGCTCAGTGATTGCAGTATTCTAGTTTGCATCTTACTAAGTTAATACTTAAAGTGGAGTTCCACCCAAAAGTGGAACTTCCACTGATCGGATTCCTACCACCCTTCGGTGTCACATTTGCCACCTTTCTGGAGGAGAGCAGATACCTGTCTTTGACAGGTACCCTGTCTGCACTTCCGGGAGACCGGGCCGTGACGAAGTACGTCAGCAGCCCGGCTCCCTCCTCCTCCCTCTACTACTGGCCGCCGGGCCAGTAGCAGAGCACAGCAGTGCCTTGCACATGCCCAGTAGGGGCCCGGCGTGAAGTCGTAATGCTTCACTGCCATGTTTCCTTACCGGCAATGGTGGCGGCAGCACCCGACAGCTGATGGAAACATCAGTTGCGGTGCCGACATCGCTGGACTCCAGGACAAGTAAGTGTGTGTAGCTGCTGGCTTTTAATTTTTTTAGTTCTGGGCGGACCTCCTCTTTAAAATCTGGCTTGTTAGTGGGTCCTGAGGACAGGTGTTGGGAACCACTGCCTTAGCCGCAAGGCTTCACTGCTGGTTTCCCATAGTGAAGATGCCGGTGCTTGCACCCAAAGCCAATTGAAGAATCTAGGGGCAGGTACAGTAAATGTCCTTATATTAAAAGTCAGCAGCTAAAGTATTTGTAGCTGATGAATTTAAATTTTTTGGGAGGAGGCTGGAGCTCCTCTTTAACCACTTCACTCAGAGTCACGTCATATGACCTTGTAACTTTGAACCTGGATATCTGAATGGTGCTTGCAGCTACAGGCACCATTCAGATATCTTTTTTTTTAAGCCAGCGACCCTCTGTTTGATAAAAGTGGAGTCGGCTCCATAACACGGCACGGCGGAAATTACGTCACAAGTCACTTCCGCCCAATGGTCTTAAAGGGCCCTTTTTTTTTTGGCACTGTCATTTTTTCAATTTATTTATTTATTTTTTTGCATTTTATATATATACAGTAGCTCACAAAAGTGAGTATATAGATAGTTATATACAGTATAGACAGTGTGACCTATATACAGTCAGTACAGGCAGTGTATTAATATATATATAGTCTGCATTCAGTGTAGACTATGTGCAGGCAGTGTAAGAATATATATATATATATATACAGTATCTCACAAAAGTGAGTACACCCCTCACATTTTTGCAAATATTTTATTCTATCTTTTCATGTGACAACACTGAAGAAATTACACTTTACTACAATGTAAAGTAGTGACTGTACAGCTTGTATGACAGTGTACATTTGCTGTCCCCTCAAAATAATTCAATATACAGCCATTAATGTCTAAACTGCTGGCAACAAAAGTGAGTACACCCTTAAGTGAAAAAGTCCAAATTGGGCTCAATTATCCATTTTCCCTCCCCGGTGTCAGGTGACTCATTAGTGTTACAAGGCCTCAGGTGTGAATGGGGAGCAGGTGTGTTAAATTTGGTGTTATCGTTATCACTCTCTCATACTGGTCACTGGAAGTTCAATATGGAACCTCATGGCAAAGAACTCTCTGAGGATCTGAAAAAAAGAATTGTTGCTCTAAATAAAGATGGCCTAGGCTATACGACAATTGCCAAAACCCTGAAACTGAGCTGCAGCACAGTGGCTAAGACCATACATCAGCCTCGCCATGGTCGACCAAAGAAGTTGAGTGCACGTGCTCAGTGTCATATCCAGAGGTTGTCTTTGGGAAATAGACATATTGCATTGCTGCAGAGGTTGAAGGGGTGGGGGGTCAGCCTGTCAGTGCTCAGACCATACGCCGCGCTCTGCAAATTGGTCTGCATGGTTGTTGTCCCAGAAGGAAGCCTCTTCTAAAGATGATGCACAAGAAAGCCTGCAAACGGTTTGTTGAAGACAAGCAGACTAAGAACATGGATTACTGGAACCATGTCCTGTGGTCTGATGAGACCAAGATAAACTTATTTGATTCAGATGGTGTCAAGCGTGTGTGGTGGCAACCAGGTGAGGAGTACAAAGACAAGTGTGTCTTGCCTACAGTCAAGCATGGCAGTGGCAATGTCATGGTCTGGGGCTGCATGAGTGCTGCCGCCACTAGGGAGTTCATTGAGGGAACCATGAATGCCAACATGTACTGTGACATACTGAAGCAGAGCATGATTCCCTGCCTACGGAGACTGGGCCACAGTGCAGTATTCCAACATGACCTAAGCCCTATTGAGCATCTTTGGGGCATCCTCAAATGGAGGGTGGAGGAGCGCAAGGTCTCTAACATCCACCAGCTCTGTGATGTCATCATTGAGGAGTGGAAGAGGACTCCAGTGGCAACCTGTGAAGCTCTGGTGAACTCCATGCCCAAGAGGGTTAAGGCAGTGCTGGAAAATAATGGTGGCCACACAAAATATTGACACTTTGGGCCCAATTTGGCCATTTTCACTTACGGGTGTACTCACTTTTATTGCCAGCGGTTTAGACATGAATGGCTGCGTGTTGAGTTATTTTGAGGGGACAGCAAATTTACACTGTTATACAAGTTGTACACTCACTACTTTACATTGTAGCAAAGTGTCATTTCTTCAGTGTTGTCACATGAAAAGATAGAATAAAATATTTGCAAAAATGTGAGGGGTGTACTCACTTTTGTGAGATACTGTATATATATATTCTTACACTGCCTGCACTGCCTGTATATAGTCTACACTGAATGCAGACTATATATATATTAATACACTGCCTGTACTGACTGTATATAGGTCACACTGTCTACACTGTATATAACTATCTATATACTAAACCACCTAAATACCACTAACTAACCTAGCTCTCTAGCTCCACTGTCACACTCTACATAGTGTACAGCCACTGGTCAAGAGGCCTTATATAGTGTAGGGTGTGGATTGAGCCCCCTGAGCCATGAATGGCCAAAGGCACCCTGCCTTTGGCCAATCATGGCTCTCACAGCAGAGCGCACTGTGATTGGCCAAAGCATGCAGGTCATACGCATGCTTTTGCCAATCAGCGTGTGTGATTCCCCGCGGTCTCGCACTGCATTATGGAGCGCTCCATTTCGCTGCGAACGTCCCACAATGTTCGAGATTGTTCACAATGGGCGAACGCCTGATGTTCGAGTCGAACATCGGGCCCCTCTCTATTAGTGACCTATCCCAAGCTGTAAATGACAAATTCTAGGAAGAAAACGTTCTTTCCTTCATCAGCCGGAGAATTCCGAGTTTACATGAAAGCGACACTCTTATGACTTTTCTTTCATTCTGTGCATGTTGACAGAAAGAGTGTCCTTGTTTATTGCAGCTCTTTTAATCTGAAAGTATTCATTTCACACTTAAACCCTGGAGGTGTTGAACACGGTTGGCACATTAAGAGGAAGCGGTCTACTGAGATTCCCAGCTCATTTGCAAGCAAATCACAACACTCATCTCAAATTCATGTGCAAATTCAATTGGGCAATGAAGGAGGACATTTTTTTTAAGAGATAATTATGGAGTTTTGCCTTCCTATTGAGACAGCAAAGAGCAGCACAGCCAAACGTCCTCTGTGTCCTTCTGTTATTCAGATTCTGCAGGAGCTGATTCTTTTTTTCTTTCTTTCTCTCTTTTTTCTTTCTCTCTTTCTTTTACTATCTTCCACACTCTCTTCTCTCTTTCTCACCCTCTTTTTATCTCCCGCTCTCTGTCTCTGTCAGGGTGCAGGTTATTGGGCATGATGGGTGATGTACAAGGTAGAACGTTGGGTGCCAGTCACTTTTATGCTTAAACAAGGAGAAGTTTATTTCTCACATGAAAAGTATGGGAGAGAGGGGATGGGGCACAGGACACCCTTAATCAAAAATAGTAACAATCATGTAGCCATGTGCTCCCTTGGGAGTAGCTAGTAGTTGTGGTTCACCTTGTAACTGCCTTCAATCCCACCATATCTTCCACATCCATAGACACTGACCAGGCCGGCACTTTTTTTGTTGTTTTATTTAGGGGAAATAACTTGGATGGGGAAAAGGGGTGACTGTGGGATGCCCCAAGAATTAGGGTACATGAACTTCATATACAGTCCTGCATATGCACACTGACACTGCAGACTATCCTTCTGCAGACTGTTACTCCTCGCAACTCTCCAGCACATCACTTGCTGACCGTTTCTCCTACAGTTCTCTCTCCAGCATTGAACTTAGTTTCCAGCTCGAAAGGAAATTTATCAGGTTTCTCTACTCTTTTCTTTTCACCGCGGCTAGCACATGGTGAGGCCTACACTGTGTCAGCAGGACCTCAGAACTACCCATTAGAGGCCAGGGATCACGAGCCCCTGAATATGTAGAAAAGTACTTGAGTGATAGCCGGGCCTTTGATGGACTATAACTCCCAGCCCATTCCTCTTCCAGGTCCCACCAACCTGTTTTGCCTCAGTGATACTCCTTCCCCTGACTGGCTCCCAAGGCTTCCACAGACTGTCCATTATTCCTCTCCCAGCCTCCTCCAGCACTTTCTCTTGCAGCTCCCAGGGACCGTCACTCACCGACACCAGTGGATCACTTTAAAGCCTCTCTCTGTAGCACCTCCGCTGTTCTCCTGTTCCCCTGTGCGACTCCGGGAAACACCTCCACTCCTGGCTGCACCCGAACTTCCAGGCCTCAAGGTCACCCCCCCCAGATGGGGGACGATCTCCCGGGTAGAGGCCTCCACAGGGCCTCCTGCTACATCTCTTACTTCCACCCGACACACACACACTGATTGGGCTGATTCAGAGTATTTAAGGAGGCCTGCCCCCTGCCAATCTTGCTTGGGGATTGGTCAGGGCTCCCTAGAATACTCCAGATGGCTCCACCTATCTCCCAGCTCTCTGACCAGAAACCCTCCTCCAGGTTTCTAGAAAGAAGTGGGATTTCCTGGTGACCTCATCTGTTGAACCAACTCAATCCTCCTTGAGCCACTCCTCCCGGCCCACATCAAAACATTCAGGCCTGCTGTTACACTCAGGCCTGACCAAACTTTGCCTTCCCTAGAAAAGCCCTGCTACAAAAACGCACCTATACTATGAGGGCGCTACAATCAGCAGACAGGCAGACTCATTAGACAAAAAGGTGAGATAAGGCAGATAGCAGTACAGGAAAAGAGCCTTTAAGCTGAACCAGCACATCTGTAACTTGTAGAATAGGCTGTCTCCTATAGTAACTGAATTTTAATCAAAGCATCATACAGAATTCTTTGAATGAGTTCTCTCTTGAAGCTTTCCCAGCCACCTCATGGGTTCTCGGTCTATGAAGAGTCACCTCTGGTACTTCTCTAGAACTCCATCCCTCTCAGAATTGTTTCCAGGTATTGAGCAGGCTCTCCTCTGCAGAATCTTCAGCACCTGGATACACCTTAAACAGACCTAGCAGCCAGGAGAGTACCTGGATAGGCCTCAGGAGCCAGGAGCTGTTTGACACATATCCACCCAGGCCGCAGCCCCGGGAGACCGATCACCTGACCTTCTCCCAAAAAATACCTTCTCCCAGCATTAATAGCAGCTATTCTGATTGAGAAAAGTATGCATATTCATAACCTGAATCCACTGTAGCTCATCATACTAATGTCAAAGGTAACAGTGCCACCTACTGACAAAAGGGAGAAGCCACAGCTGAAACAGGATTAGGAGGAAGCCCATTTGATCCATAAAGACTACAAATTAGCCAGGCTAGCTACTACCCAGCACAGCTAAATTTACCTGTAGCCCTGGTTTAGGACAAGAGTGCTACATCCATATTGAAGATTTCTAAGTCTCCCAGTAGAACTTGGTGTTTCCTCTGCTCTATTATAGAAGTAAAGTCCAGGATGAGAGCAGAGAGTCTCTGAAAGTAAGTGTCCCTTACTGCTGAGTACTTGCGGCACCATACCAGGAAGTGGGCCTCATCCTCCAAGACCCCCTTATCACATTGCTGGCACATTCTATGTTCCTTGGGCTTGTTGTAGGTCTGTCTGTGACATACTGATTCAATTTCCAGGCTGTGGACACTCAGTCTGTACGGGCTCAGGGTCTGTCTGTTTTTGGGGACTTGTAGCAACTTCAGGTATAGGGCCAGTTTATAGTTTCTCTGTAGTGAAGTGTCTTGGAGTTTGGTATTTCATTTTTGCATTCTACAACATACTTTTCTTTGGAGTCGTTCATTATGTCTTTTATTTGAGATTTTTTAAACCGTAATTTTGTGTACACTTCTGCACTACCTCTATCTTACTGTGAAATTCTATATGCTGTATGTGGTGTATGCTGCTCACATACTTATGCGTTCCCACACGTGGGTTGAATTATAATAATATAATAATAATCACCACTTATATTATTTGAGATTTTGTCAGGCCGAATTGTTGGGATTTTGGGATGAGCAAGGTGCTGATGAAAAATGTTGCAGTCCACATGGCCTTGGCTGGTCCTTGTTGGTCAGTAAGGCTTTATAGTGGTATGAATTGGAACTGCTTTTTTTGTAGATGGTTCCAGTATAATAGTGCCCTCTTCTGTACTGCGAACAGTAAGGGAACTTGGCCAGCTCAGACAGGCAAGCACTGTTGGGGGTGCTCCAATGGACCTGAGTCCTGAGAGTTGCTTGCAGAGTTCCAGATTAAATATTTCTGTTGGGGTGGACTCCCATTTGGGTTAGGCTGGGAAGGTACTGCCATAAAGAAGTATTGATGTGATGACACTGTCAAGGATTTTAAGCCAGACTTGTACCAGTGGTTATAGGTGGCACAGCTGTCTCTCGAAGGTTCTGCATGCTTTGTTGCTGGCTTGAAATTGGTTCATTTCTAAGCCAACTTTTTAATTTTTGTTTTCTTTGTGTAGGTAGATAATGCCCACGTTCCACTTCCAGGCAGTCTTGTAGGTTATTATTTACAATAGTAGGAGATCATCTGCATATAGCAGGATCTTCATCTCAGGGTCATGTAAAATTAGCCCATGTGTCAAGGAGGGTTCTAGAGCTGCAGCCAGTTCATTGATGTATATGTTGAAGAGAGTTGGGCTTAGACTGCCGTCCTGCCTGGCTCCACGGGCCTATTGAAAATGATCTGGTCTTTTCCCATTAACCTTTACACTGTAGCTATTCTCAGTATATGAATGTGATGACATCATATGTTTTACCTCCTATTTTAAGATAAAAATACCCTTAGAATACTCATGCCTGGTGCAATGTAACAAAGGTATGCTGTACACTATGCCCAGGTATATATTTGTGCAGCATCATTTTCTTACTTTGTGAAGTTCCTGCACAGCGCGGCCATCTTCAGTGTGGAAATCTGAAGCCGCAGTGTCCTTCTTCTTGGATTCCATGCATGTTGGCTACCCAGCATGCACCTGCCGATCTCTTGCATGTGCGGTGCGATGCAGTCTTGGTCAGCTTGACATGCTCCAGTAACATTTAACATTGGCTTCTATGGGAAATCTTGGTTAGCTTGACATAGCACTGGATCAGTGCCATGTCTCTCTCTCGCATGACAGCTGCAGTCGTTGGGACCACCTTTCTCCTCCTCTCCTCCTCCCCTGCTAAATGACTTCAGCGGGGGAACCTCGTCCCCGCCCGCTGCAGCTGCAGAGCCAGTGGGTCACGTGATCGCAAATCTGCGCTCTGTAAGCAAGGTATGTAGCTGCATTTTTTTATAAAACACAGTCATAGAGGGACATTAAGGAAGACTGGGAGATCAGTCCCCATCCGATCACCCAAAACTGGGGAATTTTGTAAAGGACTATCTAGGTACCAACTTATACAGCGTATACTCAAGGTTTGATAAAAAATCATTCAATAGTTTATTTATACAAAAAATCGTAAAATCAAGATGTCCAAATATTTCATAGAAAACATTGTAAAAGGTGCATAATAACAATCTAGGTGAGTCACCAACATTAGTGTCCCATGCTGGGGGGGACCAGGATATGATGGATTCCCACAGATATCATTGTTCTCAACATGTTTCGTGGAAATCTACCGCTTCATCAGGAGAATATCTGTAATCAATCATTCATATAATAAGCACCAGATATTAAAACATTGTTGTATAGACATAGTAGTGACATAACGACAACATAATAACAAATAAGAAGGGGGGGGGAGAGCTGTGTCACTTACCCGGGACCAAGGGGAGAGGAAAGACAGGGGGAAAAAAGGGGGGGAGGGAGGAAGGAGGAGTGGGGGGAGGGGATGAAGGGGAAGAGGGGGAAGATGGGGAAGGGAGTGGGGGAGAAAAGGGGGGAGCGAGGAAGGGGGAAGGCAATTGGGGGTGGGAGGGAGAAGGGGGGAGGGGGGATTGTTGGGGTGGAAGGGGGAAAGAGGGGGACATTAGATGAATCAACAGAGAGTATAGTGTAAATTTAACCCTGTGGGTTAGCAGCCACTTTAAATGTTACCAGATGAGTGCTATGTCAAGTTGACCAAGATCTCTCAGGCTCCAATGCAAAGCCAGAAATGACGTACGGTGCTGTGGCCCCTAAAGGAGGAAGTGAAATTAGATATAGGCATAAATCAGTACGTGAATAGAAAAAAATAAATAAATTGCCAATTCATTTTAAGGATGCATATTAGCCCTGCATGGTGAGGAGTGAAAATGTGGGTGGAACTCCACTTTAACCAGTTCCCGACAGGCTCCTTTACATATACGGTGACAGTGTGGCTCTCCTGCGCGAACCGCCATATATACACAGCGATCCGTGCTCTGTGATTGTGGCCGCGGATTGGACAGACTCGATGTCTGCCAGCGACCTGAGGAAGAGGTGGATACCTCAAAACGCGTTAGCCTTGTTTGTGAGAGAACCAGCCGCACAGCACACGGCCATACATTGGAAGGACTCCACAAATGCTTGATAAGCTTTATTTCACAGCTTGTTTGTGAGTATGTTTTTAACTTTTTAATAAAAGGTTTTTATCTGAGGATAATGCGCTAAGCCAGTGCGCCATTGTTTTTTGTCTTTGGTACAGCGACCCGCGATCACCTACTACAGAGCCTGAACGGAGAACCGCCGATGTAAACACCGCGGTTCCCCGCTATGTCAGACAGCATGACAGTGATCTACTGATCCGTGTCATGGGGATCAGTTAGATCTGTCATGCCCCTGGCAGCCCAGCCCCCATACAGTTAGAACACACAAAGGGAACACAGTTAACCCCTAGATCGCCCCCTACAGTTTAACCCATTCTCTGCCAGTGACATTTACACAGTAATCAATGCATTTTTATAACACGCTGTATAAATACCAATGGTCCCAAAAAAGTGTCAAAAGTGTCCAACATGTCTGCTGCAATATCGCAGTCCCGCTAAAAATCGCAGATCGCCGCCATTAGTAGTAAAGAAATAAAAATAAAAAAACCCCCCATAAATGAATTCTCATCATTTGTAAACGAGGCAACTTTTGCACAAACCAAACAATATACACTTATTGTGATTTTTTTTTACCAAAAATATGAGGAAGAATATATATCGGCCTAAACTGATGAATAAATTATTTTTTTATATATATTATAGCAAACAGTAAGAAATATTGTTTTTTTTTCCAAATTGTCGCTCTTTTTTTGTTTATAGCGATGATCAGAAATGACGCAGAGGTGATCAAATACCACCAAAAGAAAGCTCTATTTGTGAGAAAAAAAGAATGTCAATTTTGTTTGGGTACAACGTCGCACGACTGCGCAATTGTCAGTTAAAGCGACGCAGTGCCGAATCGCAAAAAGTGCTCTGGTCAGGAAGGGGATAAATCCTTCCAGGGCTGAAGTCCAGAAAACAGAAAAATATCCTTCCATGTTTTGTACTGTGGCCATGATTCTTGATGAGACTGTGCATAGTATAGACATGGTCTGTGGTTCCATGTTTTGGCTTTTGGCTTCTGCTGAGGATGTTATGCTCTGTTAGGAAGTTTTCTTTATTCAGAATAGTTTTCCAGCTTGCTGCTGACACATATCCCTCGGTAGCAGGCTGGGTCGTACTGGTGCCCACACTTATGGATGGATGTTATGAGGCCTTTGTTCCATCCTTGAGGGTAGAAACCAGCACTCAGGAGCAGGTTGAAAACTTTACATATCTTGGTATGTACATTACAATAATACATCAATGCCTCATCAGTGCCTCATTAGTGCCCATCAGTGCAGCCTCATCAGTGCCCACCAGTGCCGCCTCATCAGTGCTCATTGGTGCTGCCTCATCAGTGCCCACCAGTGCCGCCTCATCAGTGCTCATCAGAGCTGCCTCATCAGTGCCTATAATTGGTGTCTATCAGTGCTCATCAGTGCTCATCAGTGCCGCCTCATCAGCACACATCAGTGAAGGAGAAAAATTACTTATTTACAAAATGTTATAACAAACTATGAAAAATGTTTTGTTTTTTCAAAATTTTCCATCATTTTTGTTTAACAAAAAAAAAAAAACAGTGGTGATTAAATACCACCAAAACAAAGATCTATTTCTGTGAAAAAAAAATGATAAAAATGTCATATGTGTACAGTGTGGTATGACCGCGCTCTTGTCATTCAAATGCGTTCTTGCAGAGCGCACTGATGTGAACCAGCGGTTCAGTTGGACTTTATATTCCAATAGAAAAATTTCCCAGCACACTTACCAACTCAATAGCGATTCTAAATGATTTATCTACTCTTCCAAGCCAGAAAAAATGGCTTCAGTTGGGCATTATATCCCATGACAAAAATGTTCCCAGCACCCTTACCAGCTCAGTAAGGATTCTAAAAGATTTATTTATTCTTTCAAACCAAAAAAAAATAAAAGATCAGCTTCGGTTGGGCATTATATTCAAATACAAAAATTTCCCAGCACACTTAGCAGCTCCATAACGATTCTAAAGGCTTTATCTACTCTTCCAAACCTGAAAAAGAAAAAACCAGCGTCAGTTAGGCATTATATTCTTTTCCATTTGTATCATCCGCTCACCAGACTATTGAATATCCCGGCTTTGTATTGTAAGAATAAGACTGAGCTCGGGGCTGGGGGCTGTCAGCCGGTGGCCTAGCCTTCATTTTTTTCTGGCAGGGCAGATTCTTTTCACTTGTTGTGACCTGTCCCATTCTACCCAATACTGGAAGCCCTTATTGACCTCCCGCTGTGTTTTAGGTGGCTAAAGAACACATCAGGGCATTCGGCTTTGATGTGCTTTATGAGGCTGCTGATGAGTGGCGATTGCAAACAATTCTTCCTGCCAGCATCACTGTCCTTGCACCTCCCTGAAAGCTAATTGCTGAAACCTGCTTCCTCCCATTCGGCTGGGTGTTTGGTATCAGAATTGTCCAGCTGTGTTTGAGAATTCCTTGACAGCATTTCCATGCAGCTGTGATTGTCAGTTTTCCAGCTCCAGCAGTCAAGCTCTGTTATTAAGCCTTTGCCTTTGCAACCCATGTTTCAGATAACAGCAGGCAGCGAGCGCGGTTTCCCTTTTCTGCTCCTCAGACGTTCTCATCCAACAATGTTATCCTGTTTGAACAGGTGTGATAATCCATCATTTTTCACAAATAAAGTTTTCCAATCTGTGCAGGATACAAAAATTTGCTCATAACCAATTATTATGTTTCATGTTTTGCCGTAGGATTTTTTTAGCTCAACGTTTCAGGAGTTGATCTTTTCGTCCTGGGAGCCCAACAGACAGTGTGCCATATTTCCCCAAAAAAAAAAAAAACCCCAAAAAGTCCAGGTTCAAAGAAAAAGGTGTATATACCAGTGTGTTTTTCAACCAGGGATCATCTGGGTTCCCCCAGGGGGCCGCACATAAGGGACCTACAGTGCATCCAAAAAGTATTCACAGTCCTTCCACATTTTGTAATGGTACAGCCATGGGCGTCCGCAGAAGTTTTTTCAGGGGGGGGGGCATCCTTTTAAGCTCACCCATGCTCTGCCCCTTTTTGACAATGTCATTATCACATTATCGCGGTCAGAGACCGCAGTTATTGTACAGGAGACGGTCAGAGACTGCAGACATTGTACAGAAGACAGTCAGAGACTGCAGACATAGTGCAGGAGATGGTCAGAGACTACAGACATGATACAAGAGATGGTCAGAGACTGTAGACAGTATACAAGAGATGGTCAGAGACTACAGACATGATACAAGAGACGGTCAGAGACTGCAGACATGATACAGGAGACAGTCAGAGACTGCGGACATAGCACAAGAGATAATCAGAGACTGCATACATAGCCCAAGAGACTGTCAGAAACTGCATACATGGCTCAAGAGGATAAGGACCTAGTGGGGAACCCCAGATTCCAGGGGGGGGCAACTGCCCCCCCTTGCCCCTACCTGCGGACGCCCATGGGTACAGCCGTATTCCAAAATGGATCAAATTCATTATTTTCCTCAAAATTCTACAAAAAAAAAAACCCATAATCACAATGTGAACGACGTTTGATTAAAATCTTTGCAAGTTTATTAAAAATAAAAAACAAAAAAATCCCATGTACATAAGTATTCACAGCCATTGCTCAATACTTTGTCAAAGCACCTTTGACACAAATTACAGCCTCAAGTATTTTTGAGTATTATTTATTTATTTCAGGTACTTATATAGCACTGTCAATTTACGCAGTGCTTTACATATACATTGTACATTCACATCAGTCCCTACCCTCAAGGAGCTTACAATCCAAGGTCCCTAACTCACATTCATACATATACTAGGGCTGCTGATTTAGACAGGATCTAATTTACCTACCAGCATATCTTTGGCGTGTGGGAGGAAACCCACACAGGCACAGGGAGAACATGCAAACTCCAGGCAGGCAATGTTGTGGTTGGGATTCGAACCAGCGACCCCTTTGCTGCCAGGCGAAAGTGCTACCCACTACACTACTGTGCCGCCTGGTATGATTCTGCAAGCTTGGCACACCTTTTTTTGGGCAGTTTTTCCCATTCTTCTTTGCAGGGCCTCTCAAGCTCCATCAGGTTGGGTAGGGAGCATCAGTGCACAGCCATTTTCAGATCTCTCCAGAGATGTTCAATCGGGTTCAAGTATGGGCTCTGGTTGGGCCACTCAAGGTCATTCACAGAGCTATCCCATAGCCACTCCTTTGTAATCTTGGCTGTGTGCTTAGGGCGTTGTCCTGTTAGAATTTGATAAATCTGCAAAGATTTCAAACAAACCTCTTTCACATTGTCATTATGGGGTATTGTTTGTAGAATTTTGAGGAAAATAATGAATTGAATCCATTTTGGAATAAGGCTGTAACATAACAAAATGTGGAAAAAGTGAAGCATTATAGTTTGCCTTGGCTCAGCATCAGGAATGGGCTCGGGCGTGTTCAGAACCGAACGTGCCCGTTTCCACCAGGAAGTTTGCACTGTGCCGCGCTAATCACAGGCAGGGAAACATTTCCAGATCGCTGCAGCCACGCATCGGGAAATGTTGCACTGTCTGTGATTAGCGCGGCGCAATGCAAACTTCCTAGCGGAATCGGACACATGCAGTTCTGCACACGCCCGAGCCCATCCTTACTCCGCATCACAAGTTACAATGGTGCAGACGGGTTGGCTGCCAGCACCATAGCAATCTATGATGCTCTAAGGCCAAGACGCGTGGGGGTTGATTTACTAAAACTGGAGAGTGCAAAATCTGGTGCAGCTGTGCATTGAAACCAATCAGATTCCAGTTTTTTTGTTGAAGCTTAATTAAACAAGCTGAAGTTAGAAGATGATTGGCTACCATGCACATCTGCACCAGATTTTGCATTCTCCAGGTTTAGTAAATTAACCCCATGGTGTTATTCGCTGCTATGATGTTGGCAGCTGGTGCCAACCCCAGAATTAATGAGAATACAGAAATCTGCCTCCTCCAGACCTTCTACACCTCCTGCTCTCTGCCAAAGTCAAAAGGTAGTGCTCCCATGTGAAGAGGTGACTGTGTAATTCGGGGGCTCTGTGATGAGGGATGTGATGCAGGGACTGTGATATGATAGGGAGCCTCTGGTGTGATGGGGGGACTTACTTATAGGGGGGGTTCCCTGATGTATAGGGGAATAGGGGAGACTCTGAAGTGAAGATGTGAAGGGTGGTCTTAGCAAGCAATGACAATACAATGACAGTGCAGCCAGGGAATGTTAGGGAGAAACAGAGACCATAGGCTATCCTGAAGACCTACTTGAGAGGTCACTGATCCTAGCTGCGGGCCAAGATAACATCTTTCAGTCTGCTGGATTTGGCCTTCAGGCCATAGCTTGGAGACCCCAGGCCTAAACAGTTCTTGATGGGCTTTAATCCATGCTGGAAGCAGCCGTTCTAACCTCAGAAGTCTCAGGATTTTCAACGAGTTTTCAAGGCCAAGTAGCTCCAAACATGGTACAGTAGAACCATAACAACAAGATGTTCTCAACGATCTCCTCAAACCTCATCCCTCAAGTGTCGCATTGTTTGACATGGAATCCACCAACACTCCGCAAGTAACATCTTCGTATAATATCTCTCCCTACAAAACATCTAAACAGAATTGCCCCGGCCCCGTCACATAGAGTTATTGATACACTGGAAAATACAAAGTGACAGGGCCAGGAAAGTTTTCAACGGCCTTTATCTAAACTGTCAGATGTGGAGCTAAAGCACACCTCGTTCCACTGAGCTAGACCAGCTCTACAAATACAGTGAACGCAGACTTCCACTCATAGCTTTAGCATGTTACAGCACTAAAGGTGAATTTTTACTGATCATTTCTCTCATTCCAGATCTGGTGACAAGAAACAAACATTTCAGATGGCTGACACCTATGCAAATTGTCCTTGTTTGTATTATAAATAGGCTAATTGCATGGAAATTACATGCATAAATCTGCATGGCAGAAATCCCGACACCTGGCTGCCTGACAGCCTGTCTTCTTTGCTATATCCATCTGTAAGGAAGGTTAATTACAATGCATTTTGTTGAAAATGTGCACACTTTCAGCACCAGAGATAAGAGCGATTAAGCTATCTATCTATCTATCTATCTATCTATCTATCTATCTATCTATCTATCTATCTATCTATCTATCTATCTATCTATCTATCCTCTATAGTTATTGTCTGTCTGTGAAGCATGCAGGTTACTAACAATAGAGTGCAGTTTTTGCATGCTTGCCATCTGGACATAGATATGCCATTATGTATGGCAAAGACAAGTTTACTAACCTTCAGACTTAAGCAGGCCGGACTGTGGCCATTGGGAGTAAAAAAGGTCCCAACATCAGTGGGAATAAACAATGCCAGGTCTTTGGAATCAGTGGAAGGAATAACTCCTCATTGGTGGTGTCAGTGGGAGTAATTGTGCCCCATCATTGGTGTCATTGGGAGAAATTGAACCCCATCATTGGTGTCAGTGGGAAGAATAGTGCCCTGTCTCCGTTTATAATGCCACTGTCTATAGCCAAAATAAACTGTGCAATCCAATGTAAAGTGCATGCATAAATATAGTAACCAGTCCTTATAAAGATCATTTCAGAAGGTTAAAGTATGAATTCAACCATTGCAATCCATACTAAGGTGCTAGTAGTGCTTAAAGTGCATAATAAAATAATTCAAATGCAACAGCAAAACATCAGTGCAATAATCAAATCAAAATATATAAGTTCATAGATGAATTGTTGAATAGTAAGGTGCTTCCGTGAATCTGTTGTGCATATCAAATCTTCTTATATAGGGTGTTAGTGCCGCCTTCACCACCACCTCTGTGCAATCTATGCCCTCACCTCCAAGTAGAGAAAACAAAACTCAAAGCCTGATAATCTCCTAGTGAAGAAGATTGGATGGTATCAGGGGTCTCCTCTCCAGCCTGTATTTGGCCCTTAGGAGGAAGTCATATGGTGTGATGTAACGCGTAGGCATGGCCTGTTACCGGAAGTGACGTGAGAGGCCGCTGGATGCCGTTTTTACTCGTTTTTATGCTGTTTTAAAGTTGTTATTGATGTAAGCGCATTTTTACCAAATAAATCAGTCCTATGTTAAATGATATTACACTATGAGAGGTCCCTCTGTTTTGACCCTTACATACATCCTGCGGAGCTACCAAAGATGGTGACCGGAGGTTCTGGGGCCAAATACAGGCTGGAGAGGAGACCCCTGATACCATCCCATCTTCTTCACTAAGAGATTATCAGGCTTTGAGCTTTGTTTTCTCTACCGTGCAGGTATGCTGGGGCAGACGCAAGCCTGAGTTAGGGACTAGGGATGCTAGGGAAATGTCTGAACTGTTACATGTGATTGTCATCATGTTAATTTGTTTCTCAAGTAAAGCTTTTGAAATGTTGCCTTTGCCTTGTCTGAAGGTACTCAAGGGGTGCAATGTAAGTAACCAGGGCGTATGGTCTACAGCTCGGGTCATTAAGCACATTGGGGTATGAAGATATCAGCACTAGAGTTCATACAGTATGAAGATACAATACTTACAAAGGGTAACAAAGGTTTCTCTAGCAGCCTGTCATTAAGGCCTCATACACACGGACATTTTTTACCGCCGCATTTTTGAGCGTTTTTAGCAGCTCTCCATGTTATTCAATGGCCCCATAAAAATGCTGGCGTTTTTCAGCTGTAGATAGCGTCGGCGTTAGTGAGCTGAAAGCAGAACCCATGACCAGCGCATTCTGAGGCTGTAGCGTTATGGCGTTTTTGACGCTGAGCTGGCAAACCGATCACTAATGCGCATTAACACAGTAGCGACGTTAACCAGCGTTTTTAGCGTTTTCAGGTTAAAATATAGCAGAGGATTCTTTTTTTAAACAAAGCGCCTATTAACGCCGATGCTCACTAACGCACATTAACGCCGATGCAAAACGCAGATGAAATTGCGTTTTTGACATTGATTTTTCCCTGACATCGGGCCCGACGTTACAGCTAATTTATTTAATACACCCGTGTGTATGGGGCCTAAGCGTGTACATGTGTCAGGTGAGACAGCCTTCTGCAGCGAGTGAAATGTTGTCGGCACACCTTCGGCAGCGATCAGTCTCCCATAGCAACAGGAGCAGATCTGCACCACCGGGCCCTCAGTCTGTACACAGGTACGGAAGAGAAAGAGTTAAGTGATGCGCACACATGGAGTCTGTGCTAGGTGCGCGGTGGAACCCCATACCATTACTGGGAGTGAGGTAGGGGTGATACCCTGGACAGGTGGAGAGAGCATTGGCACTGTGCGTCCCTCCTAAATGCACAAGTAACCATGGTGATGCTTATTTTATCAAGAGTTTATTAGAGTCCGTTCATATTTGTCATCTACCGGGTCATGAGCGCGGCTCAAGCAAAGGTACCCCATGTCAGTGACCCTGCACAAAGGGCCTAGCCAAGAACCCACCCTGGGGTAGGCCTCTCATGTGACTCTTGGAGGAGGGAAACATGGAGGATATGATGACCACCCTACGACATCCTACCCACAAGCATCCAGGCACAATTTCCTTTAACAGATCAAGCTGTCCAGCAAAAGTGGCAGTTAGAGCTTAGAGACAAACCAATTACCACTGGCAGGGGTGCTTACAAGTGTCATTTATTTATTTATTTATTTATGTAAAACCTTTATCTATAAAAAAAAAAAAACTGCTGATGTAACTGCTTTGACCAGTTGACCTACAGAAGGTTTTACCCCCTTCATAACCAGGGCATTCTTTTCTATTCAGCACTGCGCTAATTTAACTGGCAATTGTGCGGTCATGCAACACTCTGTATGCAAATTAAATTTTTATCATTTTTTTCACACAGATTGAGCTTTCTTTTGGTGGTATTTGATCACCACTGAGTTATTTATTTTTTTGCGATATAAATGAAAAAAGACCGAAAACTTAAAAGAAAACTTAGAAGAAAGACTCCATATTTTCTGTTACAAAACATATCCAAAAAAAAACAAAAAAAAAAACAAATTTCTTCATGAATTTAAGGCAAAATGCTACACGTCTTTGGTAAAGAAAAAATCCCAATCAGTGTATATTAATTGGATTGGGGAAAGGGTATAGCGTCTACAAACTATGGTATATATACTGGAATTTACGCAGCTATAGACGCTATACTTTAATGGCGGTGATCAGTGGGACTGTGATAGGGTGGCGAACAATCTGGTGCTAAAAGACACTATCTGGGAGGGTCACTAACTGACCCACTGACATTGCTAGAGAGATGCTAATGCAGTGATCAGTGATTATACTGTACACTGTCACTGTACTAATGACACTGGCTGGGAAGGAGTTAACATCAGGGGCAATCAAGGAGATAACTGTGTGCCTAACAATGTGTAATGTGTGTAATGTGTGTAATGCGTGCTGCTTTTACTTACAGGACTGTCAAAGAAGAAACAGCCAGATGGCTGCTCACAGTACGGAGAGTTCTGTGTTTGTGTAAGCACAGAACTCTGTGTGTGATTGGCCACAGCCGATCAGCTGACTTCAGGCAAAATCATTGGCTGAAATCAGCTGCCAAACTTGTGCTGTGTCCTATCTTTTGAACCTGGAAGAAAGGCTGCAATGTACATCGCCCGACCTGCAGCTGCTGCTCCATCCTCCCTGCACTACAACTGCTGTGGAAGGGTGGGAAAATAAAGAGTGTTAGCTGGTGTTCAGCTTTAATTTGTTAGTCAAGTCCACCTAAATCTGCTAATCTATCTAACCTTTTCCCAAGATGGACAATGCTGCTGTCTATGGGTGTCTCTGTTGCTCTCCCATCCAGAGTTGAGACACCCTAAAGCAGGGGTCTCAAACTCAAATTACCCAAGGGCCACAGGACAAGTTTTCATATCTCATGGGGGCCGCATGCACACTTCGAAAACAACAATAAATTATATACAGTTGCAGTATTAACCCCAGCACTGGTGTCAGTGGACGCACTATTAACCCCCAGCACTGGTGTCAGTGGACGCACTATTAACCCCCAGAACTGGTGTCAGCGGACGCACTATTAACCCCCAGCACTGGTGTCAGCGGACGCACTATTAACCCCCAGCACTGGTGTCAGCGGACGCACTATTAACCCCCAGCACTGGTGTCATTGGACATTATTAACCCCCAGCACTGGTGTCAGCAAATGCACTATTAACCCCCAGCACTGGTATCAGCATACGTATCATTAACCCCCTAGCATTACCCCCTACACCCAATTATCACGCAGGCGACTGTGGTCACGACCCCCAATTATCACGCAGGCGACT
>BLSH010349346.1:243935-268043 GCA_018402905.1 Glandirana rugosa | reverse complement strand
TACCCCCCCCCCCCCCCTCCGGTCCAGATCTGTTGTCCTCCACACCCCCCCGGGTCCCGATCTGTCCTCCTCCGGTCCCCTCTGTCCTCCTCTGGTTCTCACTTTGTCCTGGGATTGTTCAGGATGGAGAGCGAAGGAATGAGCCGGTAAATCTGTCATTTACAGGCTCCTTCCTCTTCTGAATGGACAGTCAGTGACTCTGTCCATTAATAATTGAGCATTGTAAACTGTGTGTTACGATGTCTCCGTATATGAATGGGGAGGAGCCGCTGTCTCCTCTTCATACATCTTCAGTGCAGCTGAGGCTGCTGCGAAAGGAACTGGGGAATCTCTATCCTCAGCCCCTTTCTTCCTGTCTCAAAGGGGAGATGTTGGGGGTCTGTTTAGACCCTTGACATTTCACCAAAGCCCCCCCCCCCCAACAGGGTTGATTAAAAAAAAAAATGTAAAAAAAAAAAAGTTTGGCATCGTCCACTCCCCATCCCCCCCCCCCCCCCCAAAAAAAGAAAGCATTGTAAAAGTAAATATAAATTGTGAAAAATACAATTGTGAAAAAAAAAATTTAATTAAAAACTACTGACAGTCCACGACTCATCAGTGCCACTTATCAATGCCCATCAGTGTTGCATAATATTACCACTGTCACACGAAATTAAAAAAAAGTATCGGTAATCAGTATCGGCGAGTACTTGAAAAAAGTATCGGTACTTGTACTCGGTCTTGAAAAAGTGGTATCGGGACAACCCTAGTTTGCATGAAAGTTATAGCGTCGACAAACTATGGTATAGATACAGATTTTTTTATTTTTTTTATATACTAGTAATGACGGTGATTAGCGACTTATAGTGGGACTGCAATCTGACACTAACTGATTCTGGGGGGAAGTGAGTCTGACTACCTACCACTGGCATTACCAGTGATACTAATACAGTGATCAGTGCTAATAATATACACGGTCACTGTACAAATGACACTGGTTGGGAAGGGGTTAACACATTGGGCAATCAAAAGGTTAACTGTGTGCCTAACAATGCTTAGTGTGTGTACGGTGTGATGATTTTAACCACTTAAATCCTGGGCCTGTTTTTTGGACTTGGTGTTTACAAGTTAAAACTATTTTTTTTGCTATAAAATTATAATTTTTTTTTAACACCCTAGAGAATAAAATGGCGGCCGTTGCAATAGTTTATGTCATACCGTATTTGCGCAGCGTTCTTACAAGCACAATTTTTTTTTTAAATAATTCACTTTTTTGAGTGAAAAAATAAGACAACAGAAAAGTTAGCCCAATTATTTTCCATATTGTGAAAGATAATGTTATGCCGAGTAAAAATTGCGTGGAATGGCGACAGACTTTGCAACCTAAAAATCTCCATTGGCGACATTTAAAAACTCCTACAGGTTACCAGTTTTGAGTTACACAGGAGGTCTAGTGCTAGAATTATTGCTCTCAATCTAACGATTGCGGCGATACCTCACATGTGAAGTTTGAACACCGTTTTCATATGCGGGCAGGACTTACGTATGCGTTCGCTTCTGCGTGCGAGCTTGCAGGGACGGGGCGCTTTAATTTTTTTTTTCTTATTTATTTTACTTTTTATTTTTTAAAGTTACACTGTCCTTTTAAAAAAATAATTATAATGTAATATAAAAAAGCATGCCAGGACCTCTTAAATATGAGATCTGGGGTCAAAAAGACCTCAAATCTCATATTTACAGTTAAATGCAAAAAAAAAATTAAAAAAAATTACAGTTAAAAAAAATGTCTCCTTTAAGAGCATTGGGTGGAAGTGGCTTGTGACGTCGCTTCCGCCCTGCAATGTTATGGAGCCGAGTGGGCGGCATCTTCCACTCATTCGGCTTCCTGTGCGGGAGGGTGGGGCGGACCTGCTCATCTCCGCCGCTGCTGAAGGTCCTGTAAGTGGTGGAGATGACGGGAAAGTGGTGGGGGGTACCTCTCCCGCCACCAACAAAATGATCTTGCGGTGCATCCGCCGCTAAGACCACTTTTATCTTGCAGAGCATCACCAGCTCTAAAAAATTGTATCTGAATAGTGCTTGTAGCTGAAGGCTGAAGGCACCATTCAGATATCGCCACTCAAAGTCAAGGACATCATATGACGGCCTGCGGGCGCAAAGTAGTTAGTAAGAAATGTGCCGGTTTTTGCTCCCTATAAAAAAACGGGCACATTGCTGCTATCTGTAGCATGCCCTGTGTTGGTTTTGCACAGAGAAGCCTCTGGCCCCTTCCTCCCCGCTCAGTGCCCCCCTCACAAGCTGCTTGCGAAGGGGGCACTCATTTGTGCTCGCTCCCGAGCTGCCTCTATGTGCCTATAAGACAGACAGAGCAAGGACAATGGCTCCCGCGTCCTCCTGTGTCTGAACCAATGAGGAGAGAGAGAGCCAAGATCTCTTTGTCTCTCATTCACAACACTGAATCGAGATCGGGCTCAGGTAATTATAAGTGTGGTCTGGGGGGAGGGAGGTTTCTTGCGGAAGGCTTTTTTCCTTAATGCATAGAATGCTGTATACAAAAAAAAAGCATGCTTTAGACCAGAACTAAATTGTATCTGAGCACCACAGACTGAAAACAATATTTAATTAATTTTCAACATTCAAAGCAAACTCACCCATCCATCCAGGCTTTGTCTCCATGCTTTCTTTTTTGGAAAAATCACTTCAAAAAACACATCCCTGGCCTATCTAGTTAAGACACAAGTCCATCTAGTTCTATTTCTAGGGACAATTGGATAGGGATAGAAATTATGGGATGCCCAACTTGATTGTAGCAAAAACACAGGGACAACTTCCTCCCTATTTACAGCTGCTCTTGGTCCTCCTGCACAGCTTGACTCGATCCTTTGTGCAGCTCCGCTTGACTTGACTCTTGTTAGTTTAGCAAAAGCTCCTTACAGGCTAGGAACTCTCAGTCCCTTAGAAAAGTAACACATGAGTTGTGAACTGCATCCTGGAGTACCTCCAACTCCCCTGTAGACACTGGTCCCAGCTTTATTCCTGCAAGAAATGCTAGCCTACCTGGCTGCTTCTTCACCAGCCCACCTGGCTGCTTCTTCTCCCCAGTCTACCCGACTGCCACTCTTCAACAGTCCACCCAACTGACACTCTGGAAATCTCCCAGGGCAAGGCTGAAGACTAAAGCAGATCACAGTCTTGAAGAGAGACCTGGTACACGTGGCAGTCTCTTCCCTTGTAAGTCCCTGCACCATGCCGATGTACTCACACTGTCCTCTTTTTGCTCCTGATCCCTCACAGGAAAGCCTCCTTCCAACTACTCATGTGGTAGGATCCTTCCAGGGCAGCCAGCCGAAATCCAGCCTGAGGTAAAACCCCTCCCCAGCAGGGGTCCCTCAAGGGCCACAGACAGTCTCCCTCAGCCCTGCATCTCCATCTTCTACCCGACTCCCTTCCCAGCATGACCCATGTCTATTTAAGGGCTCAAATGGTCCCCTTCCAGACCCAACTCCTGGGGATTGACTAAGGGCCCTTAAATATTCAGAAAAGCCCCTCCTAACCTCTGCCCACTAGTTCCAGAATGTTCTCCAACTTTCCAGAGCCAGAGGGAGGCACCAGATAGCTGCCTGTATGAGTCACGCTGGCCTAAACTCTAATAACCCTGACCCAATTACAGACTCACAGGCTAAGCATGAGTCAGGATATAGTTTGCCTACTCTCACTTTAGTAGCACATACTTGAGGATCCTGCATGGCTATGGGACAGGGGCTACAAGGACATCTCCCCAATGGGATGCAGATGGCAAAAAAAATTGGACCCTATCCAAAATAAAATAAAAAAAGTTATCGATTTAGTTCTGCTTGAACACTGCACCTGCTTCCTATTGCCCACAGACATTCAACTAAGCTTTCTGAATGATATGGCACCTCTCCTCTTTACATGGCTGTGGTTTCCTACAGGGAATTCACCCATCTAGAACCTCTTACTACTTCCAGTCATGCCTTGACCATTTATCTTGTGCTTCTCCACTTATCAGGAAATCTCCTTTACATGCCATCCTACACTCACTGAGTTTACAAGTTTTTAAGTAGTCTCTCCAAAGTCATTGTTGCATGAGTAATAAACTGGGCCCTCAAAATCTCAATCTTACCATCTGATTTATCACAACTTCCCCCAGATTTAAAGTGCTACAGTATCTACAAAAAACGACTAGCTCTTGTTAGTATTGTTTTATGTATAAATATCATAGAACTTTTTTTTAACCACTCTGCTTTCTCACTTTTGCGCAGAGCTGCAGAGGTTGGCACAATATTATATTGATATTAAAATGGAAAAATACTGTCTATATATAAAAAACTGTGATCAGCACACCTCCTGTGCGTTAACCCTTATCCCTCGGATGTACCTCTTGTCCCACTGGCCTTTGTGCAACTGCACAGGTTGCAAAGACATTATGTTCACCATTGCTTTGGTGAACCCCTTTCTCTGTCCCTTGAAATAAGCTGAGGTCCGTGCATTGCTGCTTGTCAAAATTGGACTAGCTGACTTGAAAGGTGACTGGAAAGGCTGAACGTTTTTTACCTTCAGGCATTTTATGCCTGAAGGTAAAAAAACCTTCTGTGTGCTGGTCCCTCCACAGCCACCTCAATACTCACCTGAGCCCCCACTTGATCCAGTGATGTGCACGGGAGCCTCGGCTGTCCTTGGTCTCTCTCCTCATTGGCTGAGATAGTGGCTCCCACTGCTGTCAATCACAACTGGTAAGCCAATGAGGAGAAAGCGGGGTGGCTCTATGTGTTTTACGGACGCATAAAGTGGGGCTCAGGAGCGAGCATGCACCAATGCCCCCATAGCAAGCGGCTTGCTATGGAGACACTGGTCAATGGGGAGGAGCCAGGAGCACCAGCGGAGGACCCAAGAAGAAGAGGATCAGGGGCTGCTCTTTGGAAAACCATTGCACGGAGCAGGCAAGTATGACGTGTTTGCTATTTAAAAAAAGAACAAAAAAAACCTTTACTATCACTTTACATTTGCTATGGCCCTGAAGCAAAGCAGCCATGGCATGTGTATGATCCAAGTCCCAGAGAGGCCACCCACTGGTACAGAATAAACAAGATTTACACCAGGCTCCTTAAAAATATAGTTGACTTTGCTGGAGAACATTAAGTGAACAATCAAATGTAGCACCCTCTAGGCAGGCAGGTGCTAGAGTGAGGATTTTTGTGAGTGTAGGCAAATTTAGGCAGGCCTATTTGTTTTCTTTCTGGGCTGAGAGTGGCTCAGGGTAGCAGCTGGTGACTTACAGAGGGTGTCACTTCTCAGTTACCTCCCTCTTGCTTCTAGAAAGTGCTAGAAGAAGAGGAGGGGGAGAGAGGTGGAGCTGTCTAGGGGTGTTTTAGGGAGCCCTGACCAATCCCCAACCTGGATTGGCAGGGGGAAGGCCTCCTTAAATACCTGGGGTCAACCCAGCTGGGGAGGAGTAGTTTAAGTGGAAGAACTGGAGATGGAGTACTAGGCTGTCGGAGGCCTTTGAGGGAGCTCCCCAGTCTGGGGGAGGGGGTTGACCTTGGGCCTGGAGCTTGGGGGCAGGATGGGGCCCTTCATGAAGGATCCGGACAGGAGGCACAGGAGAGGACAGCAGGGGCTAGTACTGCCGGGAAAGTCTTCAGGAGGGAACCACTGGTCACAGCCAGGAGGGATGGTGAGTGACCTGTGCAGTCGGAAGGACTAGGGAGGCATGCCTGAGAGGACTGGGGGGTCTGAGATGGGTGCAGAGCCAACAGGGAGGATTGCAATGTCATGGGCAGTGGAGTTAGGCAGCCGCAGCCAGGAGGGCTGGCAGTGCCAGAAGAGGGCTAGCTGGGCTCAGTAGTCCATCTAGGACAGCTAGCACCAGGACTTTTCAATTGCTACACCATAGGGGCCCACAGTCCCTGTCTGTAAGAGGAATCTACTAAGGCCTGGCTGAAGGGGGGGGATGTGTCCTTTGCCTACATTCCTTGTGCTAAAGGGTGTTCCTTGTTGCCATCTCAGAATGTTGGGCGGCAGGGGCGTTGCTAGGTCTACAAAAGATCTGGGGCTAGAGCCCATAGCAGCAAAATAAAGAAAGTCATACGCTTGAGTGGGCATACACATCTATATAATATACGTGTGTGTATGTGTGTATATGTGTATATATGTATATATATATATATATATATATATATAGTTACATACCTGAGTGTGGATTCCCCTTACATCAGGGTCCCCAGAGAGACATACCTGCTAATTGCAGAACTGCACCCACCGGGAAAGAGACTCGGGGCTATGGGCCCCAGACTCGGGGCTATAGCCCCAATAGCCACCCCCTAGCAACGCCCCTGTTGGGCGGTATGGCATTATGCTGTTGGTTCTAGAGAACTACACCAGGATTCTCCTTTGCACTATCCCTTTACTTAAAAAGGACTGAAAAGGAAGGTGCATATTGGTGGAAATATTTTAGAACTGAAAGAATTACATATTCTGAAGACCCCACGTTCTGTGTTTGATCTATTGTTATGAATTCAAGCTTTGATTAACAGACATATAATATCTATTTTACTCTACTCTCCACATGCAAAGTAAAGATGCATCCAGCTTTCTTTGTCATGTAATTATATTAATTGCAACCCCAAAGGCTAAAAAGTCATCTGCTGCAAGAAAACAAAAATCTGTGTTAACTCATGCCAAGGTCTGTTAAAAAACCTGTGGATTTTAATGAATCCTAGTAAATAATAAAGGACACTATTGTTCTCTTACATCAACTTTGAAACCGGAGTAATCGTTATGCCATTGTAATTAGTAACACCTAATTAAGAATTGTGGTAACATAATGAGGCATGCTGAGAGGAGAAGATGATGGACAGCGCACATTTGAAAGTGCAAAAAGAACAGACAGTTCTGCCAGCTGTGGCTGAAGAGGAACATCTAAGACTCTGCCTAATAAACTGCAATTAACTTTACAAATTGTTTCTGGGCAAGAAAAAAAGACAATTACGTTTACATTACCTTTATTCTCCGAGTGTCTATCATTAACACTTATTACAAATTGAATTCATGTTTAAAAGGTACAGCCGGCAGTGCCGGGACAAGGCCCCTTAAAGCTGAACTCCAGGTATGATTTTTATTGTACACTTAACCCTTTCGTCGCAATAGCCGTTTTTGCATTTTTTGCACACATAAACATCTTTTTAGGTCTAAGGATTAGTTAAATACCCCAATCTTTATATATTTTCTAATAGCAGACACCTAAAAGAATAAAAGAGTGGTAGCTCCAATTTTTTGCGGTATTAGCACAACAGTTTATGAAACACAAAATTTCAGTTAAAAATATACTACAATCATTTTAAGGCACAGAAACACAATATACTGCTGTTTTTTGTTTGGTAAATATAAAAAAGAAGTTGCACTGAGTAAATAGATACCCAACTTGTCAAGGGTTAAAATTAAAGTGGTTCTAAAGCCTTAAACCCATTTCAGGCACTTTAGTTTTTAAAGCACTTAGCGCCTGTAAAGAGCCTGAAAAACGCCCCCCCCTCCCAACAATCCACCCCAGTGTGAAAGTCAGAGTGCTTTCACACTGGGGCGGTGTGCTTGCAGGACGGGAAAAAAAGTCCTGCAAGCCGCATCTTTGGAGCGGTACCCCTGCCATTGAAATGAATGGCCAGCGCTTCCAAAGTGGCTTAACACCGCTTCGGAAGCACCGCCCGCCGGCGCTTCTAACCCCTTTTAAACCCCTTCTTGGGGGGTTAAAAGCGCAGCTGCCCGAATAGTGGTAAAGCGCTGCTAAAACTAGTGGTGCTTTACCGCCCTGCCCGCCACAGTGTGAAAGGGCTCTTAAAGTGGTTGTAAACCCCCTTAGTAATAATCATACAATCCCCTGCCTTTCATAATAATAAATGTCCTGTATATGCGCCTTATTAAAAAAAAAGCTGTTCTATACCTCATTTACTAGCGCCGATCGGCGCTCACGTGACCAGACGGCTCTCCTCTCTCCTGATCTGACAGCTAGAGTGGGAGGGGCAGAGGAAACCAAGCTGACGTCAGTCGGGAGGAGAGAGCCGGCCGGTCACGTAAGCACTGAGCGCCGCTAGGAAAGCGGGTATAGAACAGCTTTTTTTTAATAAGACACATATACAGGACACTTAGTATTAAGAAAGCCAGGGGATTGCATGATTATTATGAAGTTATAACAGCACCCGGAGGGGGGGCCCTGACACAGAGTTGACAGGTGGGAGGGGGGACACAGGAGGACAGAGCAGAGCTGCGGATGATGAAGGCATGTAAACTGACCACGGTGTCAGGGCTCAGCAGCCATGATAAACCATGGTCAGTTTGCATGGGGGAGGGCATAACCAGGCAGGATCAGCCAAGTATTTCAGGTGATACAGGAGGCCAATTTACACAGCACAAGCACTGTGCTGTATAACATGCTTTTGGGCTGGGTTCACACTATGTGCAGCCATGGGGCACAGCGGGGGGTCCAATGTGTCCTCGTTCATCGTTTCAGGTCTGAATTAGGTCTGAATTTTTGGCTGAATTCAGACACACAGGCGTACGTTTAAAAATAAGCAAAACGTTGGGTCCGACGTCAGGGAAAAATCTGCTTTTATTTCTGTGTTTTGCATCGGCATTAATGAGCGTCTGCGTCAATAGGCATGTTTTTATTTTTTTTTTTAAATCCTCTGCTGTTTTTCAACCTAAAAACGTTGGCATCAAAAACGCCGGTTAACACCGGAACGGTGTTAGTGGGCATTAGTGAGCGTTTTGTGGCGTCGGCGGCAAAAAAGCCAAAACAAAAAAAAAAGCCTCAGAACGCGCTGGCTGTGGGCTCTAGTTTCAGCTCACTAACGCCGACGCCCTCTACAGCTAAAAAACGTTGGCGTTTTTATGGGGCCATTGACTAACATGGAGAGCTGCAAAAAACGCCATAAAACATTGGCGTCAAAAAACATCCGTGTGTATGAGGCCTAAAGTTGCGCACACTCGTAGAATGGCACCAAACTACAGTAAAAAAATCTCAATTGCAGCGATACCTCACATGTGTGGTGCAAACGCAATTTACATATGCAAGCATGACCTACGTATGAGTTTGCTTCTGCATGTTAACACGAGGGGATGGGGGTGCTTTACATTTCTTTTTTATTATTGTTTATTTTATATTTATTTGTTTATTTTTACACTTTCCCTTTAATTTTTTTTTTTGATCACTTTTATTCATATTACAAGAAATGTAAACATCCCCTTTAATAGGAATAGGGCCTGACAGGTCCTCTTTATAGAGAGATCTGGGGTCTATAAGTCCCCACAGCTCTCCTCTATGCTAGATAGCCTGAGATAAAAAAAAAAATCGATCTCAGGCTTTCCAGCAAAAAAAAAAGGCAGTGTTTACATCTGCCAGAGACGTAAGTGATGTCATGACGTCGCTTTCGGCCTCCGAGGGCCATAGAGATGGCCAGGGACCATCTAGTCCACGGCCAACTCTATGGTAAAATGCAGCCGCTGCCAGCAGATTCATTCTCTAGCTCCCGATCGCATGGGAGATGGCTTCTACAATGTAGGGAATCGTTGGCTGAAAAAAAAATATTTGGATGATGCCTGTAGTTGCAGATAAATGACATCATATGACTTCCACCTGTTGATGGGTACAGTGTGGTGCGACAGCAGAAAACACTCAGAGTCCCAGTGCACAGAAATAGAATTATATTGTAACTGAAGTTCGGCAATACAGAAAAGGCCTGGCAGAATGGCACCCCAACCGGGAGCACTCACAGCATCTAACAACGATGTATCAGTAGAAGTACGCCTCGGGTGTGCCAATATTATCTGTCTCAAGTGGGGGAATGCGGACTGGCCGGTCTGTCCCAAGTGGGGAAACTTCCAGATAGGATGGGGTGTCCCTGCACTTTCCAGAACCTCTCCCTGACACTATGCACTTTCCCTGCTAGACAGGTAACCTGCCCCTACTCTAGCCAGTGTGGGAGCCAGGGTCTTAAACAGACTCTGCCTGACCCAAGATGGCTACAGAAGTCACATGGGGGAGCCAGCATCCAATCTGTTTCTACCCCCTGTTACCAGGAAACCATAGAGGAACTAAGTTCCTCTTGACTTCCTCTCCCTCTGCAGAGCAACTGTGGTTGAGCGCTACTTGCAGTGAAGAAAGCAGACTGCACCTGCCTGCACACCTATTAGGTTTATATTGCTGTCTGTGCCCCCATTAGGGAGATTCATCCTCTCAATTTGTCCTGTTTACCATTATCACTGAAAATGAAAGTAAAAGAAAATCTCAAATTTTGGTTTGTCCCCAGAAAAGTAATAAAGGGGAAATCTTATAATGTAATGGGGGCACTAGTTATGGTGACCTGGGGCCCCAATGGATTCCTTTAATTTTCAGGGATTTCCTCTCACTTCCGGTTTGGCTATGGAGGTAGATTTCCCCAATGGCATACAGATGGCAAAAAAGGAGGAAAAAATAAATTTGGTATAACCCTCCCTTATGCTATCCAAAATTAACGAAAAAAAGTTTTGCCTATAGTTCTACTTTAAGGATGATAGATAGATAGATAGATAGATAGATAGATAGATAGATAGATAGATAGATAGATAGATAGATAGATAGATAGATAGATAGACAGATAGATGGGTGGACAGATATGTAAATGGATTGACAAAGACATTGACGGACAGATAGATGGATAGACAGATGAATGGGCAGGCAAATAGGTGAATGGATGAACAGAGACTTTGGGGTTGATTCACTAAGATTGAAGAGTGTGAAACCAACCCCATTGATGGATGGGTAGATAGATAGATGGAAAACACTGTAAAAAAAAGTTTTGCCTATAGTTCTACTTTAAGGATAATAGATAGATAGATAGATAGATAGATAGATAGATAGATAGATAGACAGAAGGATGAGCAGATAGATAAATGGATGCACAGGGACATTGACATAGATGGCTAACCGTCCCTTACTCTATCCAAAATGAAAAAAATAATAGATAGATAGATAATTGATAGGTGGACAGATAGATGAAGGGACGAATAGAGACACTGATGGGTGGATGGATTATGTTTTCCCTGTATCAGCTAATGATTTATAAAATGGCGTCAAATACAGCTGTATTCAAAGGACAAAAAAGAAAATAAGTTATTTGACGTGAAATCCATATAATGTAAATGTTCCAGTTTCTTATGCAGATGGCTGCCCAGCCATCTAAATCCCTATAATTATAATTTATCATTCTATCATAATTTTATATATAATAATTCATGTATGCATGTTCAAGTATGTTATATATATACTATATATAAATATATAATTAAATAATATATAAATGTTAATTAAAATAATTCTTTCAGATATTCTTACATTCTGAATGACGCTGTTAAAATGAAAGCTGACGTGCTCTATGGTTCCACCTTGTTTCTCTCCAGATCTCTTGACTTGTGGCAATTCTGAAGTCTGAGAATATTTATTATCTGGTATAAGCTGCTGTGTGTTGGTATCAAGCAACCCTTTTTGAATGACCAGCAAAGTTCAGTCCATTTGAATTCTGCACATGACTCCATAATGATCCTAAAACAAGGCTTGGTGATGTGAGCTCACATGTTAAAAAGTGGAGTAGCAAATCTGATGATGGAATTTCAGATCAGGGCCACAAAGCTACAACCCTATGTAGGAGCGTGCTTAGCCTCTGTAAATCATCCATCCAATTTAGGAAAGAACCTGGACATATTGAAGCTTTTCACAAGAAAGAAAAATGAAATCTTCCTCATGCTATAGAACGCTGACCTTCCGTGTGACGTGATGACCTTGTCCTTGACGCTGTGTAATTTCTCTATGGTGCAATTCATAACCCAGTGACACCTTATGACATCTAGAAGGTGAACAAAAGGCATAGAGACGCATACAAAAATGATTACATCCATGCACAAAGCTCGCAGGTTTATTACCTTACAAATATTTCAAACAGGCTTAACCCAACCTGGACTTTATTATGGAAGGAAATCTATCCTTGTTATAGTGTCATTCCCCGACATTTGTAAAATTAGTCATGGTACATTGCTAAGAGCAACTTACTATGCTTGCTTGGCATTTTAATGTCAAGCAAATTTGTGTTTTATTAAATCTGCACTTCTTCAGTTACCGTGCCCATTGGAAGTATGCAAATTTCGAGGCACTGACACTCCTGTCTAAAACGTAAAAGATATAAATGGGGCTTTAGAGTGACTGTTTGGGTTGTGTTTTTGTACTTTAGGTGTCTTTGAGAGGAGTTATCTGATATATTTTCCAGGCGCCTCTTTTAACCCAGGTATGAATTGTTTGAATTTTCTCTTAGACTTATTTCTATAGTCATAGGTGTGCACAGCCTATTGCATTAGGGTGGCACCACAAAGCGCAAACAAACATGAGTGTGTGTGAGTGTATATGTCAGAAGGGCAGAGGACGGTGTCAGTAGGGCAGAGATAGGTTTTAGTAGTTTATTTTTATTTAATTTTATTTGTTTTTTACAATTTTGTTTTTTTATTATTTTTTACAATATTATATGTTATTATTTTTTTTTTTATTTTTTTAGGAGACCTGCTGGGGGGCTTTGATGAAATATCAGGGGTCTAAACAAACCCCTGATGTCTCACTTTTGAAACAGAGAAAGGGACTGAGGACAGAGATTCCCCCGTCCCTTTCTCTGCAGCCAGGCAGCAGGGGGAATCTGCACAGCACAGGGTGATTTGGGTGTTCCTGGGCACACCTGCCACCCTATGTGCGCATGCCTATGTCTATAGTGTACACCTTGTATTCAATTTCAAGCTGAAGCCCTTATGTATAACATACACTGTGCAAAATTATAAACGCAACACTTTTGTGCTTGCCCTTATTTATCATGAGCGGAACTTAAAGATCTATGACTTTTTCTATATACACAAAAGGCCTATTTCTCTCAAATATTGTTCACAAATCTGTCTAAGCTTGGGTGCACAAAGTTCACCTTCACTCGCACCATTTTATTCCCGCATGTCAGTCCCCATATCAGGTGCGATTTCAGAGACATCTGTATGGGTTTCTGCACAGATGTCAATGGAAATCGCACCTGAAATCGCCAAAAGTAGTACAGAAACTACTTTTGGAAATCGGTGAGACGCCGCAAATGCAGCGTCACACCGATTAGGATGGTGCCATTGCCGTCAATTTGGCATGCGATTTGACATGTCAAATCACATGTCAGAACGCACCATGTGAACCAGGGCTTAATCTGTGTTAATGAGCACTTCTCCTTTGTCGAGGTAATCCATCCACCTCACAGATTTGGCATATCAAGATGCTGATTAGACAGCATGATTATTGCCCAGGTGTGCCTTAGACTGACCACAATAAAAGGTCACTCTAAAATGCGCATTTTTACTGTATTGGGGGGTCCGAAAACCAGTCAGTATCTAGTGTGACCACCATTTGCCTCACGCAGTGCAGCACATCTCCTTCTCATAGAGTTGATCAGGTTGTTGATTGTGGCCTGTGGAATGTTGGTCCATTCCTCTTCAATGGCTGTGTGAAGTTGCTGTATATTGGCAGGGACTGGAACATGCTGTCGTATACGCCAATCCAGAGCATCCCAAACATGTTCAATGGGTGACATGTCCGGTGAGTATGCTGGCCATGCAAGAACTGGGATGTTTTCAGCTTCCAGGAATTGTGTACAGATCCTTGCAACATGGGGCCATGCATTATCATGCTGCAACATGGGGCCGTGCATTATCATGCTGCAACATGGGGCCGTGCATTATCATGCTGCAACATGAGGTGATGGTCGTGGATGAATGGCACAACAATGGGCTCCGGATCTCGTCACGGTATCTCTGTGCATTCAAAATGCCATCAATAAAATACACCTGTGTTTGTTGTCCATAGCATACGCCTGCCCCTACCAAAACCCCACCGCCACCATGGCCCACTTGATGCACAACGTTGACCGCTCACCCACATGATGCCATACATGCTGTCTGCCATCTGCCCTGTACAGTAAAAACGGGGTTTCAACATAGAAAAGTCATAGATCTTTGAGTTTGGCTCATGCTAAATAGGGGCAAATACAAAAGTGTTGCCTTTTATCATTTTGCTCAGAGTATATACACTCACTGGGAACCTTATTAGGTACACCTTGCTAGTACCTGGTTGGACCCCCTTTTGGCTTCAGAACTGCCTTAATTCTTTGTGGTAGAGATACAACAAACAAGGTGTTGGAAGCATTCCTCAGAAATTTTAGTCCAAAGTGACATGATAGCATCACGCAGTTGATGCAGATTTTTTGGCTGCACATCCATGATGCAAATTTCCCGTTTCACCAAATCCCAAAGGTGCTCTATTGGATTGCGATCTGGTGATCTGATGACTGTGGAGGCCATTGGAGTGCAGGGACCTCATTGTCCAGTGGTGAGATGATTGGAGCTTTGTGACATGGTGCATTATCCTGCTGGAAGGAGCCATCAGAAGATGGGGATACTGTAGTCATAAAGGGATGGACATGGTCAGCAACAATACTCAGGTAGGCCGTGGTGTTTGAACGATGCTCAATTGGTACTAAGGGGCCCAAAGTGTGCCAAGAAAATATCCCCCACACCATTACACCACCAGCCTGAACCATTGATACAAGGCAGGATGGATCCATGCTTTTATGTTGTTTACATCAAATTGTGACCCAACCATTTGAATGTCGCAGCTGAAATTAAGACTCATCAGACCAGGCAACGTTTTTCCAATCTTCTATTGTCCAATTTTAGTGAGCCTGTGCGAATTGTAGCCTCAGCTTCTTTTTCTTAGCTCACAGGAGTGGCACCCGGTGTGGTCTTCTGCTTCAGGGTTCGATGTGTTGTACATTCAGAGATGGTATTCTGCATACCTTGGCTGTAATGAGTGATTATTTGAGTTACTGTTGCCTTTCTATGATCTGTAACCTTTCTGCCCATTCTCCTCTGGCCTCTGACATCAACAAGTTATTTTCCTCAACAAAACTGCTCCTCACTGGATAATTTCTCTTTTCCCCACCATTCTCTGTAAACACTAGAGATGGTTGTGCGTGAAAAGCCCAGTAGATCAGCAGTTTTTGAAATACTCAGATCGGCCCGTCTGTCACCAACAACCATGCCACATACAAAGTCAATTAAATCCCCTTTTTCCATTCTGGTGCTCGGTCTGAACTGCAGCAAGTCATCTTCACCACGTCTAGATGCCTAAATGCATTCAGTTGCTGCCATGTGATTGGCTGATTAGCAATTTGTTTTACGAAGCAATAGAACAGGTGTACCTAATAAAGTGGGCAGGGAGTGTATGTTACAATAGTTGCTTAGTCTTAGGGGGTTGTTTTTGGTTTCTTTGGATCTTGGGGTACTGTTTCGTTTTTTTTCACCTTTTGTAGGCTTATCAAATATCAGGAACCACTGTCTGACTCTCTCCTCCCCATAAACTACCTCCATGGTCCTGAGTCATATTGATTCGTTGGTGTTCCATCTTTCCACCTTTGCCTTCACCTTAGCAGTCTGTAGATATTTTGATCTCCACCAGTAGAAAGAATACCCCAAGAGGGGATGGTTGGTTGTAAGTAAATTCCATAGTATTTTTAAATAAGATTTGTTGTATTGATTTATTTGGTATATTTCTGTTCTACTCTATGTAAACTATCATGTGGTATTTTCTCTCATCAGTTGTACTCAGCTGCACCCCGTGAACCCCTGAAGAAACTACCCTGAAAACATCTCGGGACTTGGCACCTTCCTTTATGGTTATGCTTTGTGCAATTATATAATGATTATGTTGTAATCAATGCATATTGTTTATTTCAAACATTTTCACAAGTAGGGGCATTTTAGGGGCTGCTGAACTGATGCACGAATGTTATTTGGGATTTGAAATGTTTTTATGGCGTGTATACTAGGGATGGGCCGATCGGACCCCTGTTCGGGTCACACCGGAACGTCCGAACACCGCGAAAGTTCGGAACCCAAATAACCAACCCCTTTAACGTCAATGGCACCCGAACTTCAAAAATCAAAAGTGCCCATTTTGACGGCTTATATGCAAGTAATTGGGCATACAATGGCGCCAGCCTGGTCCAGCCTCGAAGACCTGCAGAGATTCCACATCCCAAAAAAACTCAATCAGTGACATCGGCATCAGGGGCTTCATAGCTGCTAATTCATGACTAATTCATTTTTATGAAAATCAAACGGTCCACGGAGTCTGTGGACAGACGCGTTCTATGATCAGTCACGAAACCTCTTGCAGCACTGAATGCCCATTCTGAAAGCACACTGGATGCAGGGCAGCCCAACAACTCAATAGCATACTGGGCAAGTTCTGGCCAGTGGTCTATTCTCATGACCCAATTAGCCAGTGGATCGTTAGCTGGAAAGCTCTCCATCTCTGTTTTGGTCCAGAGGTAATCATCCACCATGTGATGCAGACGCTGCTGATGGGATGTGGAAGCTGACAGCCCTGGGCGGCGAGGACTAAAAAAATTACAAAATGCCTCACTTAGGTGGACACTGTAACCTACTGGAGTTGGGAAAAGCGTTCAATAAAATTCTCTTTAATGTTTCCTCAAGAGATTTTATCTTCTGCACCCTCTGTGGGGACGGGATGAGTTCTGACACCGTCCCCTTATAACGGTGGTCAAGGAGGGTTTGCAACCAGTAATGATCATTCTTCTTTATGCCACATATTCTTGGGTCCTTTCGCAGGCTTTGAAGCATGAGGTTGCCCATGTACCTCAAATTTGCCGAGGCTTGAGAAGCAGACTCCTCGGGGTCACTCAGGATGACAGCATCTGGAACTTTCTCCTCCCAGCCACGTACTACTCCCAAGGGTCCTGTTGTTGGAAAGCCATCGCTTACAGATTGACGCATGTCTTTCTCTTTTTCAAAGCCTACGAAAGTGCCAGAATCCTCCTCATCCTCCTCCTCTCTCTCCTCCTGTGTGTTCTGTGACATAGGAATGATGGTGTCTGGATAAAGTGGGCCTTGAGAGGAAAGGAAGTCCTCCTCTTCCTCCTGCTGCTTTGCCTCCAGTGCCCTGTCCATAATGCCATGCAGAGTCTGCTCCAGCAGGAACACAACAGGGATTGTGTCACTGATACATGCACTGTCATGGCTCACCATCCTTGGGGCCTCCTCAAATGGTGACATTACAGTGCATGCAATCTTAATGATCAGCCATTGGCGTGAGGAAAAAACCTGAGGTGGCCTGAGCCTGTTGGCATGCCGTACTTGTACAGGTACTCGTTGACGGCTCTCTGCTGCATATACAGCTGCTGCAGCATTGCTAAAGTCGAGTTCCACCTCGTGGGCATGTCACAAATCAGACGGTTTACGGGCAGGTGGAATTCCCGCTGAATTTCAGCCAACCGAGCACTGGCTGTGTATGACCGCCTGTAATGGCTACAGACTCTTCTGGCCAGCTTAAGCACATCTTGCAACCCTGGGTACGTATTTAGGAAATGCTGCACCACCAAATTGAGGACATGTGCCAGGCAGGGCACATGTGTCAACTTCCCCTGTCTAAGGGCAGACAGGAGGTTTGAGCCATTATTGTACACCACTATTCCTGGCTCCAGCTGGCGTGGTGTGACCCGCCTCTGGGCCTGTCCCTGTAGAGCTGCAAGAATCTCTGGTCCGGTGTGGTTCCTGTCCCCTAGACACACCAGATGAAGCACTGCATGGTGCCTTTTAGCCTGACTCATGGAATAGCTCTTTGAACGCTTAGGGGGTACCTGTAGGGTTGCCACCTCATCCCTTTAAACCTGAACACATATGAATTACACAGGCTCTGTGGCTGATTTAATGCAGACGAGGCACCAAGTGAGTTTAATTACCACCTTAATCAGCCACAGAACCTGTGTAATTAATATGTGTTCGGGTTTAAAGGGATGAGGTGGCAACTCTAGGTACCTGATGTTCATAGGACAATTCTGCAGAGGAGTGCATGGAGGTGGAGGGGTAGAGCTCACAGGTCTGGCATCATCACCACCAGTTGTATGGAGATGTAAAGGCACAACAAGCTGCAGCACCGAGCCCTGTCCTGCATCCATTTGAGTTGCAAGCAGCGTTACCCAGTGTGCTGTGCTTGCTGGACCAGTATAGCAGGGGCAGACTGAAGTGGGAAAGGAGGAGAAAGAGGGACATATTTGTGCCTCTTTTGTGTGCCTTTAATTAATTTATTTATTTCAGGTACTTATATAACGCCGTCAATTTACGCATTTCAGGTACTTATATAGGGCCGTCAATTTTTACATATACATTGTACATTCACATCAATCCCTACCCTCAAGGAGCTTACAATCTAAGATCCCCAACTCACATTCATACATACACATACTAGGGTCAATTTAGACAGGATCCAATTAACCTACCAGCATGTCTTTGGAGTCTGGGAGGAAACTGGAGTACCTGGAGGAAACCCAAGCAGCCACAGGGGGAACATGCAAACTCCAGGCAGGTAGTGTCGTGGTTGGGATTCGAACCAGCGACCCTTTTGCTGCCAGGCGAAAGTGCTATCCACTACACCACTGTGAGTGGTTGGACGTTAAATGCCTTGTTAAGCATGTGGTACCCAAATGGCTGGTGTTTTTGCCATGTTTGATGTGCTTGAGACACAGTTTGCAGATAGCAAAGGTGCGATCTGCTGCAGATGTGCTGAAAAAGGCCCAGACAGCTGAGCTTTGGGGAGCAGGCCGGGAGAGAACAGCTGCAGAATGTGATGGAATAGGGTGTCTGCTCTCCACTGTTTCTTGATGTTGGCCTCCCTGGGTTTGTGCCGCCTCACCTTCAGTTTCCCCCTCTGCTCTATCTGGCACCCAAGTCGCATCAGTGACCTCATCATCATCATCATCTCCATCTCCTCCATCATCATTACCACTGGAGACAACTTGACAATACTGTCAGGAAGCCCGCCTGCGCAGCTCTTCTCAAGAAGGACCTTTCAGTGGAATCTCCTTGCTTGCTGGCGCCCAACGGCGTGCATGCACGGAATCTCGGCACCAAACAGGCCATTTAGACCCTGCTGATGCTCGAGACGGGTGCTGTCTGATCTACAGCGTTACCCGTGTTAATCTGTGACCTGATATTCTGTTCTTAACCTGTTTACCGACCCGGCTTGTCAACGACTCTCCTGCTATCTGCCCGCACCTGATCCCGGTCTGTCTCGGCCACTCTGTCTGCTCCTCTGTACCTCGCTGCCAGCCCATTGCTGAACTTGTTTCCACCTGTCTCCGCTCCTGTGCCTGTCACCATCCAGACCTCAGTAGCATCCAGCTCCGCAAGCCTCCCCAGCTCAACTGGGTAGCTTCCGTCTGACTGCACCTTATACCCTGCAGGTCATCTCCAGTGACCCTGCTGACCTCCTGCTGGTGGACACCATTGGACTACCACAGGCACTGATACCTCACCGTGCTCTTGTGGCCATTGTCTCACTTCCAGAGGTCCCTCGAACCGGAGTCGTAGGAGAGGCCATCCCCTGCCGTCAGGCTCCCTACCTGGTACATAACAAATACGCTGCGGCTGGGGAAACATGAATGGCAATTTGTCTACCAGTGTTTCTCCCTCCTTTAGGCTCATGTTCCTGTCATCTTCAACCTCAGAACCAACATCTGAATCCAGTAATGGCTGGGCATCATCAAGGGGCAAGTGGCTGACACTGTGGTCAAATAACTCAGCTGACTCCTCCTCCATGGCTGATGTTGGGGCTATGGCAGGAATAGATGTGGACAAGGAGGCAGGTTTATGCACTCTGGCAACTGCAGGGGACTGCACACTTGTCTCTGCTTGCATGACAGAGGATGATGAGGATGAGGAGGGTTTATGCCCTGTACACACGACCAGAATCGTACGGAAAATACAGCTTTCGAATCAATCGTACAATAATCGGATCGTTAGTACAGAGCTTTAGAGAGCCAATCATGACAGTTCATCCGATGTTTTCCGTCCGGACACGATCGGACATGCAGGAAAAAGTTTCTCGCACAGTGCCCGATCGTACGATTTTTGTTTCATCAGTACAGCTGTTGTTCGAAAATGCAATACAAATACACTACAACACATCACATCGCTTCCAATTTTTTATTCTGCCGTGCGAGAATTTTCGTAAACTCTTCCGATTCGATCTGAGATAGGCATGCAAACAACAAACGGAACGATCATTCAACCAATAATATCATTGTGTGTACCGGGCATTAGTAAGCCAGTCCACCACCTCCTCTGCATGCTGTGGCTGGATAGCACGGGCAAACTCACTAAAAAGAGGAAATTATGCCCTGCCTGAGGACTGACCACCACGTCCACCTTTGCCTGTGGACACATGCGAACGTCAGAGCAAGAGTAATAATTCTAGCATTGGACCTCCTGTGTAGATATAAACTGGTAACCTGTAAAATTCTTTAAATCGTGGCCTATGGAGATTTTTAAATACCAAAGTTTGGTGCCATTCCACGAGGGTGGCCAATTTTAAAGCATTGACATGTTATCAAATGTAACACAAGAGCTAGTAAATTACCCTACCTTCGTCCCAATATACTATATACAAGAAATTGTAAGGTTTAGTGGCACTAAGGACTTTGATGGTACCGCCATAGACATAACAACTAGACAAAGAATCGATCTAAAAGAAAATTTAATGGAGGAAAATAACTCCTTCAAAACTGGAACTATTTACTTCACAATATTACATAATATCCTGTTGGAAGGCAACATTTTTTTTTTTTTCTCCTAATATAGATCTTTCTGAATTATGAAATCTGTTTAGGATGCATGGAGAGACAAATGTGTGTAATTTCTATTGATGGAAAGCCAGTCACTGCACTGCTTGATTCTGGTAGTGTTGTGACATTACTCAGGAGTAATTGTGTCATCTTTTGTAGGTGGTAACTGGCACGTATCAACTTTTGTTCCACGGGCACAGTTGGCGCTGACTCCTTTTTAATTCCAGCAGAGCCCCCACCAGCTGGTGGTTTATCTCCTGCTGAGCCTCATGCTGTTGGCGACTCTCCCCCAGCTGAGTTTCCGGGGCCTGTGCGACCTGGAGGTTGGGTTCTCGCTTAGCCGCAGTGTCCCGTAGCAAGGCCTTCAACATCTCTTCCATTTTCAGGAAACTGCCTGATGAGTGCACCACATGTGGGGATTAGCTCTTATGGGGTTCAGCTTCCCTGGGATGAAGACAGTTCAGGCAGCAGTTCCTTAAAATCTGGCTGGCAGCCAGGTTTATGTATAGAAGATTTCAAGTAAAAATAAACAACACAACAAAATAAATCTTTGCCTCTCCAGCTTTAGTCAAACAACAGCATTCCTTACTGAGAGGCTCAGGGCTTGTCCCAGACACCCACAAAACAAAGTTATTGCAAACCTTTTCTTTTAGTCCAAAGCACAAAGCTCAGTGTGTCAGCTATCTCAGGCTGAATGATCTCAGAGTCCCAGGGTAGAGCAAACCCTTGCTCTCTTCCTGGTCATTTAAACTACACCTGAGACTGGACTCCAGTGGACCCGAAAACCCGGTCTGGAATCAGCCCTGCCACGGTGGCTGGGAAAACCCGGGCCAGACTTCGCCTCAGTCCAATCCAAGTGAACGTATGCGAGGTGACAGATACATCCATGTCCATTCAGGTCAGTTTCTTTTAATAGGTAATGTCACAATGTCATTGATTGTATGCAATGTCATAAGGAGGCAGGGTTACCTGATAAAGTCACTAGATGGCCCCACCCCTTTGTTTACTGTAGCAGCGGGAAAAACTGGCAATGTCATGCTCCAGCAAGCATTGGGAGCAGTCAGGTTCGGCGGGCGGTGGGGATTTATTTTTTTCGTTCATGTGTGTTGGCCAGCATTGTTCATCTTGCTTGGCCTGGACCTACATCACTGGACGAAATGATTGACGATGGACTTACATTAGGGGACTTTTTTTTTTAATACGGGACTTGTCAAAACAGTGTTGCTTGTTTATTTACCCTAGTGATTTTTCTTTTAATTAACCGGTTCAGGACCGGCTCACGTACATTTACTGCTGCAGAGTGGCATCATAGCGCAAATCGCTGTCTATAAACGGCGATCCGCACACACGCAGCCAGGGGGTGAGAATGCACGGGCAGTGGCATGCTCTTTTGCTCGCCGCACACTCCGTGGGCGGGGCTGCGGGTCGGTCGGGCGGACTCAATTTCCGCCGCTGACTTGCGACCGCTTGTTAAAGAAGAAAAGCAAGGAATCGCCGATGTAAACACGACGGTTTCCCGCTGTTTCAGGTGGCATGACAGAGATCTACTGATCCCTGTCACCAGGATCAATTAGATCTGTCATGCCCCTGGCAGCCCAGCCCCCACACAGTTAGAACACGCTGAGGGAACACAGTTAACCCCTTGATTGCCGTCTGCAGGTTAACCCCTTCCCTGCCAGTGACATTTATACAGTACTCAGTGGCTATTTTTAGATCTGATCGCTGTATAAGTGTCAATGGTCCCAAAAAAGTGTCAAAAACGTCCAACATGTCCTCCCCAATATCGCAGTCCCGATAAAAATGGAAGATCGCTGGCATTATTAGTAAAAAAAAAAATTGTAAAAACGCCATAAATTAATTCTCATGGTTTGTAAATGCAGCAACTTTTGCACAAACCAGTCAATAAACGCCAATTGTGATTTTTTTTTTTACCACAAATATGTAGACGTATATATATCGGCCAAAACTGATGAATACATTTTTTTTTTGGACATATACTAAAGCAGAAAGTAACAAATATTGTTTTTTCTTTTCAAAATTGTCTCTCTTTTTTTGTTTATAGCTGTGATCAGAAGTGACACAGAGGTGATCAAATACCACCAAAAGAAAGCTCTGTTTGTGGGAAAAAAAGGACGCCAATATCGTTTGGGTACAAGGTCGCACGACCGCGCAATTGTCAGTTAAAGTGACTCAGTGCCGAATCGCAAAAAGAGCTTTGGCCCTAATGTGGGAAATCCTTCCCGGGGTCGAAGTGATTAGTAGGTGTACTATGGACATTCTTATTCAGTTGGGTGAGCAAGGATCTTCCAGATATTGATAAGTCACCCCCACAACCACCGGGCTAGGGGTTGTGGGGATTGGGGAAGAGGTTCTTGTCCTCATCAACAATGCTGAGGTCATGTGGCCAGGTATGGTTCATCAGGAGGGGGGGTGTCACCCAAGACGGAACCTCATTTTGCCACCCCCCGTGGCCCCACCCCCTTTGCCCTACTCACGTATACGGTGGAGGTGGCGAGGGTGGAGTTTTTTTACGGTGCCGCAATATAGCACCCCTAGTGGCAATATAGCACCCCTTTACATTACAGTGCCCGTTTTACATCACAGACCTCTTTGCATCCAAGTCCCCCAATTTACATCACATCTCCTTTACCTCAATGCCCTCTTTCCCCCCTTCACAACACAGCCCCCTCCTTGTATCACAGCCCCCTCCTTGTAACACAGCCCCCTCCTTTAAGTGAATTTAGTGTTCTGGTCAAAAAATGGACTTTTTAGGCATGTCTAATGACATCGCCTAAAAAATAAATCCCAGCGTTTTCCTGATTTAACCACCAATACTAACATTTGGACTTTTCTCAATGCCATGGTGAGTGATGTTAAGAGATTAAAGGTCACATATGGTGCCCCTAACCTCACACCACCCCAAATGAAGGCCCTCAAGTCGCTAAGAAGAATCCCAAATATTGTTATAAAAAATTCAGATAAGGGGGGTAACGTTGTTATCCTAACCCAATCCTATTATGAACAAATGTGCATGGACATTTTACAAAACAAAGAGTGGTATCGCCCACTACCTGCACATAAAATTGAGAGATTCACAACAGAATATAGAGCACTTATATCAGATGCATATCATAAGGGCACCATTGACCAGCGAACCTATGATTTCTTAAACATCAAGGAACCAAAGGAAGCAACTTTTTATGCATACGTAGACTATATTCACGAGATATAAGACAACACTTAGAGAGTTAAAATACACGTCCATCACCCGCTATGGTGAGAAACAAAACATTTTACAGGTACGTGTAAACAAGTATTATCCTAACCCAATCCTATTGTTGCAATGGGGGGAATAGACTTAAAAAATATTGTTATA
>BLSH010349346.1:188142-216946 GCA_018402905.1 Glandirana rugosa | reverse complement strand
CTATATATCCTGTCTGTCTCGGTGTCTGTGTCTCTATATATCCTGTCTGTCTCGGTGTCTGTGTCTCTATATATCCTGTCTGTCTCAGTGTCTGTGTCTCTATATCTTGTCTGTCTCAGTGTCTGTGTCTCTCTATATCCTGTCTGTCTCGGTGTCTGTGTCTCTATATATCCTGTCTTGGCTCTGTCTGTCCTATATCTCTCTGTGTCTGTGACTCTGTCTGTTCTATATCTCTGTGTCTGTGACTCTGTCTGTCCTATATATCTCTGTGTCTGTGGCTCTGTCTGTCTTATATATCTCTGTGTCTGTGGCTCTGACTGTCCTATATATCTCTGTGTCTGTAGATCGGTCTGTCCTATATATCTCTGTGTCTGTTGCTCTGTCTGTCCTATATATCTCTGTGTCTGTGGCTCTGTCTGTCCTATATCTCTCTGTGTCTGTGACTCTGTCTGTTCTATATCTCTGTGTCTGTGACTCTGTCTGTCCTATATATCTCTGTGTCTGTGGCTCTGTCTGTCCTATATATCTCTGTGTCTGTGGCTCTGTCTGTCCTATATATCTTGGCGTCTGTTGGTCTGTCTGTCCTATATATATCTGGCTCTTGATGCACTGACTCCAGCCTCAGTCCACTCCTTGTGAAAGCCCCAACACCTTTGAATGGCCTTTTCCTGACAATCCTCTCCAGGCTGCGCTCATCCCTGCTGCTTGTGCTCCTTTTCCTTCCACACTTTTCCATTCCACATAACTTTCTATTAATGTTCTTTGGTACAGCACTTTGGGAACATCCAACTTCTTTTGCAATTACCTTTTGAGGCTTTCCCTCCTTATGGAGGGGGGCAATTATTGTTTTCTGCACAACTGTCAGGTCAGCAGTCTTTCCCATGATTGTGATTCCTACTGAACCAGACTGAGAGACCATTTAAAGGCTCAGGAACCCTTTGCAGGTGATATGGCTTCATTAGATGATTAGAGGGGGACACTTTGAGCCTAGAATATTGCACCTTTTCACAATATTCTAATTTTCTGAGATTGTGGATTTGGGGTTTTCATGAGCTGTAAGCCATAATCATCACAATTATGACAAATCACGGCTTGAACTATCTTGCTTTGCATGTAATCAGTCTCTCTCATATATTAGTTTCACCTTTTAAGTTGCATTACTGAAATAATTTAACTTTTTAAAACGATTCTATTTTTTTTGAGTATAACCACCTGTATCTCTCTCTGTCTGTGACTCTGTCTGTCCTATATATCTCTGTGTCTGTGGCTCTGTCTGTCCTATATATCTCTGTGTCTGTGGATCTGTCTGTCCTGTATATCTCTGTGTCTGTGGCTCTGTCTGTCCTATATATCTCTGTGTCTGTGGATCTGTCTGTCCTGTATATCTCTGTGTCTGTGGCTCTGTCTGTCCTATATATCTCTGTGTCTGTGGCTCTGTCTGTCCTATATATCTCTGTGTCTGTGACTCTGTCTGTCCTATATATCTCTGTGTCTGTGACTCTGTCTGTCCTATATATCTCTGTGTCTGTGGCTCTGTCTGTCCTATATATCTCTGTGCCTGTGGATCTGTCTGTCCTATATATCTCTGTGTCTGTGGATCTGTCTGTCCTATATATCTCTGTGTCTGTGACTCTGTCTGTCATATATATATCTCTGTGTCTGTTGCTCTGTCTGTCCTATATATTTCTGTGTCTGTGGATCTGTCTGTCCTATATATCTCTGTGTCTGTGACTCTGTCTGTCCTATATATCTCTGTGTCTGTGGATCTGTCTGTCCTATATATCTCTGTGTCTGTGACTCTGTCTGTTCTATATGTCTCTGTGTCTGTGGCTCTGTCTGTCTTATATATCTCTGTGTCTGTGGATCTGTCTGTCCTATATGTCTCTGTGGATCTGTCTGTCCTATATATCTCTGTGTCTGTGGCTCTGTCTGTCCTATATATCTCTGTGTCTGTGGATCTGTCTGTCCTATATCTCTGTGTCTGTGGATCTGTCTGTCCTATATATCTCTGTGTCTGTGGCTCTGTCTGTCCTATATATTTCTGTGTCTGTGGCTCTGTCTGTCCTATATATCTCTGTGTCTGTTGCTCTGTCTGTCCTATATCTCTCTGTGTCTGTTGCTCTGTCTGTCCTATATATTTCTGTGTCTGTGACTCTGTCCTATATATTTCTGTGTCTGTGACTCTGTCTGTCCTATATATTTCTGTGTCTGTGGCTCTGTCTGTCCTATATATCTCTGTGTCTGTGGATCTGTCTGTCCTATATATCTCTGTGTCTGTGGATCTGTCTGTCCTATATATCTCTGTGTCTGTTGCTCTGTCTGTCCTATATATTTCTGTGTCTGTGGCTCTGTCTGTCCTATATATCTCTGTGTCTGTGGATCTGGCTGTCCTATATATCTCTGTGTCTGTTGCTCTGTCTGTCCTATATATTTCTGTGTTTGTTGCTCTGTCTGTCCTATATATTTCTGTGTCTGTGGCTCTGTCTGTCCTATATATCTCTGTGTCTGTGGATCTGTCTGTCCTATATATCTCTGTGTCTGTTGCTCTGTCTGTCCTATATATTTCTGTGTCTGTGACTCTGTCTGTCCTATATATTTCTGTGTCTGTGGATCTGTCTGTCCTATATATCTCTGTGTCTGTGACTCTGTCTGTCCGATATATCTCTGTGTCTGTTGCTCTGTCTGTCCTATATATCTCTGTGTCTGTAGCTCTGTCTGTCCTATATATCTCTGTGTCTTTGGATCTGTCTGTCCTATATATCTTTGTGTCTGTTGCTCTGTCTGTCCTATACATTTCTGTGTCTGTGGCTCTGTCTGTCCTATATATCTCTGTCTGTGGATCTGTCTGTCCTATATATCTCTGTGTCTGTTGCTCTGTCTGTCCTATATATTTCTGTGTCTGTGGATTTGTCTGTCCTATATATCTCTGTGTCTGTGACTCTGTCTGTCCTATATATCTCTGTGTCTGTTGCTCTGTCTGTCCTATATATCTCTGTGTCTGTGGCTCTGTCTGTCCTATATATCTCTGTGTCTGTGGATCTGTCTGTCCTATATATCTCTGTGTCTGTGGATCAGTCTGTCCTATATATCTCTGTGTCTGTGGATCTGTCTGTCCTATATATCTCTGTGTCTGTGGCTCTGTCTGTCCTATATATCTCTGTGTCTGTGGTTCTGTCTATCCTATATCTCTGTGTCTGTGGCTCTGTCTGTCCTATATATCTCTGTGTCTGTGGCTCTGTCTGTCCTATATATCTCTGTGTCTGTGGATCTGTCTGTCCTATATATCTCTGTGTCTGTTGCTCTGTCTGTCCTATATATCTCTGTGTCTGTGACTCTGTCTGTCCTATATATCTCTGTGTCTGTTGCTCTGTCTGTCCTATATATCTCTGTGTCTGTTGCTCTGTCTGTCCTATATATCTCTGTGTCTGTGACTCTGTCTGTCCTATATATCTCTGTGTCTGTAGATCGGTCTGTCCTATATATCTCTGTGTCTGTGGCTCTGTCTGTCCTATATATCTCTGTGTCTGTGGCTCTGTCTGTCCTATATATCTCTGTGTCTGTGGATCTGTCTGTCCTATATATCTCTGTGTCTGTGACTCTGTCTGTCCTATATATCTCTGTGTCTGTGGCTCTGTCTGTCCTATATATCTCTGTGTGTGTGGATCTGTCTGTCCTATATATCTCTGTGTGTGTGGCTCTGTCTGTCCTATATATCTCTGTGTCTGTGGATCTGTCTGTCCTATATATCTCTGTGTCTGTGGCTCTGTCTGTCCTATATATCTCTGTGTCTGTGACTCTGTCTGTCCTATATATCTCTGTGTCTGTGGCTCTGTCTGTCCTATATATCTCTGTGTCTGTGACTCTGTCTGTCCTATATATCTCTGTGTCTGTGACTCTGTCTGTCCTATATCTCTGTGTCTGTGGCTCTGTCTGTCCTATATCTCTGTGTCTGTGGCTCTGTCGGTTCTCTATATCCAGACGCTGTAGTGAGTTGGATGGATGATTGTGTAGGTGGGCGGGGCGGTGGGCGGATCCTCTCTGCTCGGCTCTCCGCTCTCCGCTCAGTCTCCGTGTCCGCCGGCTCGGTGCAGCATGCGGGGGAGAGGAGGGAGAGAGCCCCCCGTATGAGCGCCGCATGTCCTATGGGAGGAGGTGACCCCCCGGGTCGGCCAGGCTCATGAAGCCGACAAGGTGAGTGCGATCTTCCATTGACTTATCATTGCCTCCCCCTTCCTTCCCCTGCACATCCCCGGATCTCATCAACTTCTCCCCACCGGGGACTCTCACCTCTGTCCGGGGACCCCTCACCTGGGAGTGCCCCCCTTCCACGCTGCTGATTGCACCTTCCTGCACAGTCCCCTGTGCTGATTGCTGTGCAATGGGGGATCATGGGGGGTTTTGTTACCAAATCTTTATTATATTTATATATTTTACTATATTTGCATTGGATTCATCTCATGCTTTAAAATAACTTTGGTTTGTTATTTGTTCAGTAATGGGGCTCTGTATCCCATAATACTTCCCCAGCAACTCTGCTTGTGACATCTCTTCATAGGATAATAATAATCAATTATTATTATCAGCAGCTATCATGTATCTATATCTGTTCACAGGATAATAATAATCAATTATTATCAGCAGCCATCATGTATCTATATCTCTTCACAGGATTCAACAGAATAATAATAATAATAATAATAATAATAATAAAAAATAAAAGTAGCTATCATCAGGTATCTATTTATATCTGTTCAGAGAATTCATCATAAATAATAATAAATAACAGCAGCTATAATGCATCTTTTTTATATCTGTTCAGATTATTGATTACCAATAATAATGACAATAATAGCAGCAGCTATAATGTATTGATATCTGTTCAGAAGATGAATAATACAAATAGTAATAACTATATATGTATTTATTAGTATCTGTTAGAAGATCAATAATTATTGATAGAGATGATGATAATAGCAGCAGCTATGCATTTATTTCTGTTAATATGATGATTAGTATTATTAATAATAATATAATAGCAGCAGCTACAATGTATCAAACTTGAGTACTGTGTTGAATGAGATGACATCTTATCAGCTACATTGCGATCTGTGTTCCCATCTCTTCTCCTGTAGTATCTGTTCAGAAGATCAATTATTATTAATAGTGATGACAGCAGCAGCTATGCATTTATATCTGTTCACAGGATTAGTATTAACAACAATAATAATTGTATAATAGCAGCAGCTACAATGTATCAAACTGGAGTGCTGTTTTAAATGAGATCACATCCTATAATCAACTACATTGTGATCTGTGTCCCCATCTCTTCTCCATGTTAATGGAAGTTAAAGCGTTTCTAAACCCAGGAACAAAAAATAATAATACAGCACCGATAAAAGTGATGTCTGCATTTGTTTTCTTTATTTTTTACACTTTTTTTTTCTATTATTGTAAAGTGTCATTCACTTCCTGCACTAAGGTGACAGCCATACTGAGCAGCGTTGTCACCCTAGGATAGAAAGTGTCTTTAACATAATACTGTGCTGGGACTAAAACACCTGTTTTCTCTTTCCCATAGCAGGGGTGGGGATGTTCTGTAGTCCATGGAGGCAGCAGGGAACAGTGCTAACTGATAAAAGTCCAGAGGTTCCAGGACAGGGGGAGGTGTTTTGTAGTACATTGAGGTAGCAGGGAACAATACTAATAGATAACAGTCCAGAGGTTCCAGAACATGGGGGGGGGGGGGGGCAGTCTTTGCAGGGAGCAATGCTAACTGATAACAGTCCAGAGGTTCCAGAACATGGGGGGGGGTGTTTTGCAGGGAGCAATGCTAACAGATAACAGTCCAGAGGTTCCAGAACATGGGGGGGGGGTGTTTTGCAGGTAGCAGGGAGCAATGCTAACTGATAACAGTCCAGAGGCAGGCAGCTCGGGAAGTTATCAGCTCTGGATCCAGATCAGCTGCTTTTTTGCACTTAATAAAACACTTTCAATTGTATATATAACAGGCCAAAAGTAGGCAAATCAGAGTTTACGTCATGTTTAATTGATGGTTACCTGCTTTATGTGTTCTCTTTCTAGTATATTCTATAACAAGACAATGAATGATGTTCAGCATGGAAGCCTTCTTATAAGTTATTCATTGATCTTGCTTGGCTCACAGCTTGCTGTTGGGCACTTCTGTGTGTTAAACATTATAATGTCCATATGTGCACCATGTAAATGCAGAATACCTTGTACTATGGACGGGGTAGTGCAATTCATGTGATCCAGCTTATTTCATTTTTTATATATATAATGTGAATGCAGGCACCAGCACACAGGTGTCATGGTTTGGAATGGTCTTTGTAGGGTGCTGCTTTGTATTCCTCCCAGCATCCGCATCGACCACGGCTGTAGATTGCCAGTGTCTTATCTCTCTGTAATTTCCCTGTCCCTTTTTTCCAGTATAGTTAACCAGCTCTTATGTTAACATGTACTTTATATGTCAAAAAACACATGGCATGGTGTACTGAGCATACAGTGAGGGGGGATAGAGATGTACTGTACAGCATTATCTAGGACTGATTTGAATAACCGCAGCACTAATCAAGCCCCTACCTCTCTTATAGTGAAATGAACTGGGAAAATGTGCTTTATATGAGTTCTATATGAGGTGGCTTGTTGTGTAAATCTCAGATTTGTTCAGTTCCACTCAACTGCATCTTACTGGTACCTCTCTGGTGCTTTTTCTTGCTATTCATTTTTCTCTTTCATTGTTCTTTTTCTCCTTTATCTCTTCTTCCATTATTCCTTACCCTGTTCTTGATTATCTTCTTTATCTCACTTTTTTTTTTTTTTTTTCTTGTAGCCTTTATTTACTCCTTTTTCTCTCCTATTTCTGTATGCCTGTCTCTGTTTTTTCCATCTTATTCCTTCTCTATAATCTTTCTCCATCCTGTTCATTGTCCACCCCTTTCTCACCGTTATCCATTCTTTTACCTTCTTTCTCTCTGCCTTTCTCTTTCTTTTTCTCTCACTCATCCATTCTTTTATCTTCTTTCTGTCTGCCTGTCTCTTTTTCTCTTCCTTATCCATTCATTTATCTTCTTTTTCTTCGTTTTCCTCTCCCTTCCTTCATACACTACCCCTGTCCTCTCTAACTATATGCACCCCTCAACCCCCTCTCCCTCCCCACTTTTCTTTTCTAGTTCTCCTCCTTTTCTTCCTTTTCTGTTCTCTTTCTCTCTCTTACTCCTTTTTTTCTACCAGCATCCACCCTGCTCTTCCCCTCTCTCTTGGTATTCTTTCTGCCTTACTCTTTCTTTTTCTCTCCCTCATCCATTCTTTTATCACCTTTCTGTCTGTCTTTCTCTTTCTCTCTCCTTTTATCCATTCTTTTATCTTGCCTTATACACTCTCTATATGCACCCCTTTTTTTTTGCCTCTCCTTTTCTTCTTTCTCTATCCCTATTTCTCTTTCTTGTACTTTTTCTTTTTCTCTCCCTTACCCATTCATTCTTTCTCTTCCTTTCCCTCTCCCTTATCCACTCCATTTGTCATCTCTCCTTCCTATATGCACCCCTCAACCCCCCCCCCCCTTATGTCCTTCTATCTCTCCTTCTCCTCTTTTCTGCTCTCTCTATCCCTCTTTTTCTCTCTTACACTTTTCTTTCTTTTGCTCCCTCCTTTTCGATTCCTTCTTTCTCTTCCTTTCCCTCTCCATTATCCTTTACACACTCCCTCAGTCCTCTCTCTTAAGCCCCGTACACATGGTTCGACGATCGCATACAACAGGTCGTACTCACGACCGTTGTATGCAAAATCGATCGTATGCGCGATTTGAACAGTCGAACATACGACGGTCGTACAAGGGAGTAGTATGAGCGGACTAGAAAACTTGGTCGTACCAACAAGCTCTCATATGACCATTGTATCGTGTGTACAGAGCAGTTGGTACAACAAAGTTGTATTGTGCAAAACACGCATGCGCCAAAGTCAGGAATGGCCGGATGCTAATTACATGCACCTGAACGTTCTTTCCCCGGCCGTACGATCGTGTAGTGCAGTCAGTATGCTGCATACAACAGCCAACATACGATTCGACGCGATCGTATGTGCGATCGTCGTCCCGTGTGTACGAGGCATTACTTGTATGCTCCCCTTGATCCCACCTTTTGTCTTTCTGGCTCTTCTTTTCTGCTCTCCCTATCTTTCTCTCTCCTTTTTATACTCTTTTTATTTTATTTTTTTATTTTTCTACTAGCATCCACCCCACTCGGTCTGCCCATCTCTCCTTGATATTCCTTCTAACAGGTATATTGTCCTTCTCTCCCACAATGTTCCATTTGACATTTTAGTTATCACAAGTCTTTTGGTCCTTTGCTCTAAGGAAAGGAGACAGTTTATAAGTTATGCGCAAGCCGCGTAACGCTCTGTTTCATGATTAATTGGCCACAGCGCATGCTGGGAGATAACCAATTTCATATACACTATAATAAAATGACTCGCTTTTGGCAGATCTCTCATATAGCACAAGAAAATGATTGATCGTTGGCAAATCTGTTTTATTTTTTTGGCATTCGTTGATGATATATACATTATATTGCATATTCCCCAGGAAGAATATTATAAGTGATACTAGATCACATTTTAACGAAAGGACTGTACAATTGTATTTTTATGGTAGACTATGTAGCTCTGTTCACTCCCCTAGGAAATGGGCACTAGCAGGTGGCGTCATTTAGATTAATTTGATTCTGGATAGTTAATTAATTGCACTGCCTAAAAATTGATTGTTTTCTCTATGCCAATGATTCAGGAAAAGTGTGCAAGCTGTGCGCATACCATTGCAAAACTCTACAACGCTATTTATATTTCTATGGGAAACAAGGCAGGATAACTAGTCCTGGTTAGCTGTTTCTCAAGTCCCACTCCCCTCAAGGCATGGATTCTACATCTTGCACTGATGATGGATATCAAGTCTGAAACAAGCCTGCCTGATTGGGAATTAATAGCTCTGCAATCCTTAACTAAATAATAGAATCACATTTTTTTTTTTTTTAACTATTCTGCCAAAGTATTGATTGTTTTCTAAAGATGGAATCAGGGAAAGCATTCAAACATGTGCTATTACAAAATGATCTTTAATTGAAATAAATATTTTTATTTTTAAAGACAATAGAAACTAATAACCATTCCCTTGTTTCCAAATCTTACTTATTTAAGAAATAGTGTCCATATGTGGCACTAAGCAGCCTGAAACATCCATATGCACATTTCTATCAATTGCTATATATGTAGGTTGTGTTATAAAGATTGCTATATATGTAGGTTGTATCTGTGTTATGAATATTGCTATATATGTAGGCCGTGTTACAAAGCAGCGGGCGCATGGTTGGCTACTGGGTCAGAAAGGGATCATTTTCATGTCTCTGCCCCTATCCTTGAATTAGGAATGAACCCTTATATTTAGGATTTGTGATGGAAGTGATGACATGTAAATAGCTTCTGTATGCTGAAGGCAAAGCTGTACTTCATAGTTTAGGGTTAATATTGCCACCTACTGGAAGTAATCAGTATATATGATAATAAATGCATGCTCAGTATCTTTAGCTCAGTGCGTTTTGGTTTTGTTAGGAACCAGGATATGTGTGACCTGTACATTCTCCAAGAACAGTTGGCAGGCATATGTAAAGCTAATCTTTCCCAGTAAATGCACCCTCCTGGAATTCTGTACAAAATGTTAGCTGATCAACTGCATGGTGGCTGTGCTGCAAAGAGCTGAGCTGTAGATACATAAAAAGTTGCTTAATATAGATAGATAGAATCTATTGATAGAAGGATGGATAAATGGATAGATAGGATATACAGATAAATAGATGGATGGGTGGATAGATGGATAGATCAATATGATATACAGATAGACAAATAGATGAATAGATAGGATATACAGATAGATGAATAGATAGGCTATACAGATACACACGGTCCGATTGTTACCCAACAACGGTCGTCCGACAGCCTGTTGGCCGATAATCTGATTGTGTGTACGCACGATTCTACAGCCGATTTCCAATTGTCGTCCAGCAGAACTGCCGCCACGCCCAATTTGGACAAAAGTTGGACGTTCGGTTGGCCAACAATCTGCGTGTGTGTGTACGAGGCAATAGATGGGATATACAGATGGATAACTAGGATGTACAGATAAATAGATGGATAGATGGTATCTATGAGTGGATGGACGTATGACCGGACATATAGATGGATTGACGGACAAATTAAAAGATAGACTGAGGGATAGACAGATAAATGGATGGACAGAGACAGTAATGGAGAGATGGATTGATGGGTGATAGATAGATATGTGGACAGATGGTTGGATGCAAAGATGGATGGATGGACAGACGGATGGGTGGGCAGAGACATTTACAGACGAATGGATAGACAGATCAATGTATTCACTATATCATCTAATGATTTATAAAATGCCTTCAATCACAACTGTATTCAAAGGACAAAAAGGGAAAATAACTTTATTGTATGTGAAATCCTAATAACATAAGTTCCAGTATGTAGTAGAAAACTTGCGCAGGGTGTGGTCACTTTGAGTGATGATCTGCAGTGTCCAGACGCTCCGCAGCGAGCTTCTGACTCCATGCAGCTTCCTATTAGAAAATTGGTGATTTTGATGCAAAAAGCTCATTAACAATTGATTGGTATTGCGAACATGATTTTAAAATGTAGATGTGATTTCAACATTGTGTCCTGCTCTTCAACATCATTATGCTCCAGATGTGATGGATTGGAATTTAATCTGCATTAAACAAAAAAAATGTAAGGAAATAGGCTGAATAGGAAGCATGATATGGTACACATTTCTTATCTCCCCATGCTTCCCCTCTGTCCTAATTGGCTGCTGGAGAATCCCTGACATTCCTGTGCAGGTACAGACTTTCTGAATGTCAGTATTTGCATAGGGATAGACCATGCCCTCTTCCCCACATGTCAGTATCGATGTGAGTGTGATGTATTTCCCAAATGCAGAACTTTGCATTCGGGGAATACATTGTGTGCATTGTAAATGCTGATGCAAGAAAGCATCTCTGTTTACCTGAGTACAGCCATTCACTTCAGTGACCACCTGTATGTGCCAGCTATGGCTCCCTGGGCATGCAAAGACACCATGATTTTCACACTAGAGCATATTATTTTTGCCTCTTACCATCTTTGTGCATGCACCCTTAAATGTAAGATGTCATTCCAGCCAAAACTTTGTTTTCATTTTTGGGAAAAAATATAGCCCCCGTTGGGTTTTTATTGTTATCTGGGGCTCCATTGGAGAGGTTTTTCCTTGTCAGTGTGACAGAAAGTGAAAAAGAAACATTCCCTGGATAGCAGTAAAAAAAATGACAGAGGTTCTAACTGTTTTCACCTATGTCTAACACTAAAAGGTTTTAATGGCCGTATACTTTAGGGACTTAGAAAAACTGCCAGCTGTTACTCATCGGAAGACTGAAAAGGTAATCAGCTATGAGTATTAACTGCCACTAGATCATCAGTATATGAACTTCTGAAAAGATTTGGAAAGTTAAATTACATATTGATTGCTTAAAAAAGAAATAAATTTGTTTTAAACACTCACCACAGTGGGTCGCTTGCAAGGAACTGCCACGATTTATATAATGCTTTTTATTTATTTTCTGGTAATGCAAGATATTCTGTGATTTAGATGAGGTGAAGACTGTGATGTCATCAGCCCTCCCCTCCATCCTGTCAAATCAGAGAATGCCTTGTACTCAATGAAAAAAAATAAAAAGCAACCTATGAATCGCGAGCGACTCACCTCTGTGGTCAATATGCAGAGAAGAAGCTCACTTGCACAGAACCCCAGCAGGATCCAGAAGATTGCTGTAGTAGCACCAACTACTCCAGTAATTTTCAGCTGTCCCCAGCATTTCAATGACCAGACATCAGAATCTCTTATGAAGAGTTAAAGAAACTCGAGAAACAATGTGCCAAGTGCTTTGAACTTTGGGTTGAATATGTGGAATAGCATGTCATTTTTGGCTGTTCCCATCTTGGCTCTTGGTTGTTCCCTTCTTGGCTCTTGGTTGTACCCTTCTTGGCTCTTGGTTGTACCCTTCTTGGCTCTTGGTTGTTCCCTTCTTGGCTCTTGGTTGTACCCTTCTTGGCTCTTGGTTGTACCCTTCTTGACTCCTGGTTGTTCCCTTCTTGGCTCCTGGTTGTTCCCTTCTTGGCTCCTGGTTGTTCCCTTCTTGGCTCCTGGTTGTTCCCTTCTTGGCTCCTGGTTGTTCCCTTCTTGGCTCTTGGTTGTTCCCTTCTTGGCTCATGGTTGTTCCCTTCTTGGCTCATGGTTGTTCCCTTCTTGGCTCATGGTTGTTCCCTTCTTGGCTCATGGTTGTTCCCTTCTTGGCTCATGGTTGTTCCCTTCTTGGCTCTTGGTTGTTCCCTTCTTGGCTCTTGGTTGTTCCCTTCTTGGCTCTTGGTTGTTCCCTTCTTGGCTCTTGGTTGGTTGTTCCCTTCTTGGCTCTTGGTTGGTTGTTCCCTTCTTGGCTCTTGGTTGGTTGTTCCCTTCTTGGCTCTTGGTTGGTTGTTCCCTTCTTGGCTCTTGGCTGTTTCCTTGGTTGGGCGTAGAACTTTGCAGAACCCTGTCATAGTTCTAAGCAGGTTGTATAGTGCCGTCTCCCTAGGTTTTTAAACCAGGCTTCTGGTTGAGATATGCCCTGGCCTGATTTAGTTAAGCCCCTACCCTACATATAGATGACAGGACACATTAATTTTTGCTCAAAAGCTGGACCTAATCGTTGTCACCTGAACGCTGGGTGGGAAACATGGGAGCCTTCCATGCTCCTAACACAGTACAGGAAAGGGAGAATACTGCACACCGAGGACATCACTGTAATCCAAGTTTATTCCATGGAATGACAACATTAACAGTCCTCGCCCTAGGACCGCCCTCTTGATGCGTTTCACCCAATAGGGTTTTATTGTAGAGATCCTTGTGCTACATAGTTACCCTCTTTGTCCTTACCCTACATAGTTACTGTTAAAACAGATCAAATCTGAAGCAAAACGAGAAAACTAGCTAGTTAGATTTTAAAGAAAGGTAGATATGGCACTATCTAACCATGTTGTGAAGACTTTTATCCAAGCTTTGGATATAAACTGGAATGCCTGGATGCACAAGCTTTCCTGTGGAGGACTATAGAAGAGGGCTCTAATGCTGGCTTATCACAAGGAAGAAAGTAGTGATCAAATTAGGTTTTCCAGCACGCCTATAGCCTTCTCCCCCTAGACCCGTTGGCCCCCATTGTCTGACCTCTCCTGTTGGCCTCCATTGTGCAACTAAATAATGGCCAGATTCAGAGACTGTCATGTATATCTATGGGGACTTGTATACAATCTGTGTCCCTCCTGCTGTTGTGCAAGTTCTGGTTTTATTAGATTATTCTGAGATTTGTAGTTCCTTGGAACCCAGAGAGCCACATGTTGCCTCTACATTGCCCATGTCTTTCTCCAAAAGGCAAGCATACGATTACTGTTAATAGCTGTTGGCTTCCATTGTCTGACCAGATAATGACAAGATCCAAAGATGTTCATGTACTGTATGTCAATGGGAACCTATAGATGGGGACCTGTGGGTACCTCCTGCTGTTGTAGAATCTCTGGTTCTATTAGAGCATGCTGTGATTTGCAGGTTTACAGAACCCTGAAAGTCAAATGTTGCCTCTATGTAGCCCATGTGTTTCTCAACCAGGTTAACATATGATTCCTGTTGACAGCTGTTGGATTCCATTAACTGACCCTTCTGTTGGCCTCCATTGCCCAATCCGATAATGGCCAGATATAGAGGCTTTCCAGTGGGGACCTGTAGACAATCTCTGTCCCTCCTTCCTTCTGTTGTAAAAGTTCTAGTTCTATTAGACCAGGCTGAAATTTGTAGTGCCTCAGAACCCAGAGAGCCGCATGTTGTCTCTAGGTAGCCCATGCCTTCCTCCAACAGGCTAGCATATGATTCCTATTGACAGCTATTGGCTTCCATAGTCCGACTCCTCCATTGCCCAACCAGATCATGGCCAGATCCAGACACTTTCATGTTCATCCCGTGGGGATCTGTAGGCAATCTGTGTCCCTCCTGCTGTTGTAGAAGTTCTGGTTCTATTGGAGCATGCTGTGAATTGTAGTTTCCGCAGAACCCAGAGAGCCACATGTTACCTCTGCTTAGCCCATGTCTTCCTCCAACAGGCTAGCATATGATTCTTGTTGACAGCTATTGGCTGGATTTTTCCTGCAGCTAGCTCTGAAGGATGGTTTGGAAACAAGTTGCCTGTGTTTGCCGCTCGCTGTATTGTGTGTTTTGCAGTTTTTCACAATTACAGTAACAGGCCAAGACCACTAATTCGATACTAAGCTGTAATCACATTACAGTTGTCAAGAATTGCTTCTGGGTGCATTTTCTTACCGTTGACACTGCTGTGGCACGTTATCCATGTTGGAGAAAAGCACATTCATTATACAGTGATTAAACACCGCCATTTACTCCAATAACTAGTTGTGTGGCCTGGTTCATGCTTCCACCTCTTATACAATGACATCATATGATACAGACACAAGTTTCTAATATTCCAGCAACAGTGCAAAGAATAGTACTGGAATAATAAAATATAAGGCTTAGGTTATTATAAAAATGTAACCCCCAACTGCCCACAACGCATATTTACAGTATTTATGCATTATAAGTACTTCTACTTAAATATTGGTTGTCCATGTTTTCAAAAGGAGTTCTGGCATTTTTCAGGTTGTCAGTAAAAAATGTGTTCCTTCCATGTGTTTCCAGTAAAAATGCTGCAGGAGGTTGGCAACACTGAAGTATGAAAATGAATGACCCATTCAAAGCACAAAACTAGCTTATGCTGCAATATTCAGCTTTAAAGTGGCTGTAAACCTCAGACATGAAATATGAACAAAGCATATCCCTCTATAGTGGTGTGTACTTCTCTCAATCCAGAGCACCAAGTGCCATTTTTTTCTGGTGCTTTGTTCCTCTGTTAACAGCATGAATCACTTCTGACAAGTATTCCTGACACCAAGAGAAAAAAGGGGACAGGGGAGGGAGCTCCAGCTGATTGACAGTCTCAGCTCTGTTCCTGTGTGATGTGTAAAGGGGGGTGTGTTCATTCCCTCCAATCAGCTGTCAGACCTCTCCTCACTGACCTCTGCAGAGTGTAACTTCTTCAGCTCTCCACCTCCTTTTTCTGAACACTGGAAATCTCATTGGCTCACAGCAGAGGTCCAGTGCATCTGCATTCACTGTTTCAGGTCTGATTTCAGCCCCAATTTTGGGCCGATCTCGGACCTGAAACGGACCAAAAGGCACACAGGACCCCTGTGCAATTTGCACCAGAGCCACACCATGCTATGCGAATTGGAACCCGCATCCAATTTGCATAGGTATGAACCAAGCCTTAGACAAGCTTGTAAATTCAGCACTTTGGACAGATGTAGAGAAGAAAGGGCTGCAGATTGACAGGTACAACTTATGTAGGAGGAGGTCTCTTCTCTGTGTATCACCTGAGGTCAGTCACTTTACTAGGTGTATGGAAGGGTTTTCAACCACTTTAACCCCTAGTTGACAAGCGCAAGCAAATATGCGGCCTCTCAGTGGCTGGGCGTTGGCGCTGAGCACCCACATATTTAGCTGTGATAGTGCTGTGCCGAGAGCGCGCACCCGGCACAGGTACCAGCGGCTAACTGAAAGCTCCTGTTCGCTGCTTGCGATCGGGAGCTTTCTGATTATGTGACCGCCAATCAGGGTGGTCACATGACCATAAGCTCCGCCTCTCGCAGTTCTTAAGCCCTTAAAGGGGTTGATCCAGAGATTTTCCCCACAATACTTTTTTTTGCCAATAGATGTCCTCAGTCAGATGGCCAGCATCATTCAGCCCAGGTTGCTCTGGAACCACTCCCAGTCTGTGACTTGTCAGTGAAAAGAGAAGCAGTACAGTGAGTTTATCTCTGTCACTCTGCTTTTTCCTCCTATCAAGGTGCTCCTTGACTACACATAAACTGGCTGCTTCTTGTTCTTATACTCCAGCCCAGTCCAGAGACTGCAAGAGGCTCATTGCAGATTACATTTAGGTACTAGCACTTAATACATTGATGCATTAACGATTGCAGAGATTATTATACAGTAGATGCATTACCTTGTGTCTTTTATATCTGCCTGGAGTCCAGCTTTAGGGCCGTTTTATACTGCAGCAATGTCAGACATCGCATGTGGGACCCCAAGAAACCTCAGCACAGAAAAAGACATACCTGTCTGATTTTTGGCCAATGCAGTGCTATAGGGAAGGGCAAGTTTTTCATTACACGGTGTATGTGCGTTGTGGTGTCATTTCAAATGAATGGTAATTCACATCACGTTACGATGCCCATGCATCACACACAAAAACGTGCACAATAGTGTGACAGGGCCCTAAAGGATGTGTTGACTTTGGAGCCCAGATACTGTAAGCCCCAGATTGAGCAGTCTTTTTTAGGGATAAGGTAGATATGTTCTGCACATTTTGGGTTTCTTGCTTCCTGGATCACACTTCACAGCTGTGGAGACAGTCCATTTTTCTTTCATGTCTGCAGTCTCTGACCATCTCTTGTATTGTGTCTGCAGTCTAACTATCTCTTGTATCTTGTCCGCAGTCTCTGACCATCTCCTGTATCATATCCAAAGTCTCTGACCATCTCTTGTACCATGCCTGCAGGCTCTGTCTATCTCTTGTACCATGTCTGCAGTCTCTGTCCATCTCTTGTATCATGTCGGCAGGCTCTGACCATCTCTTGTATCATGTCTGCAGTCTCTGACCATCTCTTGTATCATGTCTGCAGTCTCTGACCATCTCTTGTATCATGTCTGCAGTCTCTGACCATCTCTTGTATCATGTCTGTAGGCTCTGACCATCTCTTGTATCATGTCTGTAGGCTCTGACCATCTCTTGTATCATGTCTGCAGTCTGACCATCTCTTGTATCATGTCTGCAGGCTCTGACCATCTCCTGTGTGCCAATAGTTTTGGGTTATATCCTACTGTGTGTCTGTTGTCTTTCACACTAAATATTCACAGAATGTTATGTGCGGCCCTTGGTTGATACCAGGGCCAAAATTGAGACCCCAATATTGAGAAAGTTGACCTCCACTGTTGTAGATTAACTTCTAGAACCTCAGATTTAATCTTAAAGGAACACTAAACAATATCCTTATTCTCCCAAAATTATTTATACCAATCCACTGCTTAATGGCCCTGTAATCTATTTTTCATTATATTGTTCCTTTGTGTTATTCTGCCTCCTGTAATGTTCTCCATGAGCTCCTGAACTTCTCCTTTTTACTCTCACCGCCTCTTTGGAACAAGCTGTGCACGTTAGTTGGAGTAATGTACATTGCTCTATGCACACTGCACATCCCATAGTCCATGGTCCATCTCAGGAGAGAGGAAGGGTGGGTGGCTACGTTCCTACATACAGTGGGACTATGAAGAATGAGCGTAGCCACTCTCTAACAGGAAGTCAGATCACACCAGCAAAAAAAAGGGATCTGGAGATTTGGAGGAGGCCGAGAGCAATACTTTGAGTTTAAAATGCATGTCTGAATATCATTTTTTTTAACCAGAGTTTAGTGTCACTTTGTCTATGAGCAGTTCTTCTTCATATTTCTATAACTGAATTGTATGAAATTGGTGGACACTTACAGGCACATTTGGATGTTGTGCCTACCTAGCTGTGTTCTCCGGTGTGCACAGAGTTAAGTACGGTGCTGCCGGCAGAGATAGAACATCTCTCCTATTCCAAGCTGTATAACAACTGCTCCATCTAGCGTAAGCCGGTCAGTATGAATCGGGAACAGTCGCTGTCTCCATACAAATCTGCATTGTGATTTGAGCTTCAGACATCTTTTCATGCACATATAAGGGTGTGATCTCCACTTTTCTGGCACTGCTGACCGCTGCGTTCTGCCAAATACCGGAGTGTGAATCAAGGTGAAACATCCATCTACAGCATTCCGTAATCATGGAAAAATCACCAGGGTGCAGATTCTGCAAGATCCCAAATGTCTGGCATGGAGAGCGCTCTTGTGAAATAAACATGAATGGCCTTATGGCCACCTTGCGTTCCTCCGCATCATTAAAGCTTTTCTTTTGCTTTGCCAGGAGATGTTGTATTTAAAGTATAGCAAACCGAAGGCGCTGGGTGGGTGACCGATCGCCATTTTAAATAATTTATTTGCTGTAGCATTTCAGCAAGGTTGTACTCATGTTTTCACTTTGCGCATCGTCATTGGCAAACTACTTAAATCTATCCAGTGTATGTACACTGAGCAAAATTATAAATGCAACACTTTGCGTTCAGCTCATGATTAATATTGGCAAACACAAATATCTAAAACTTTTTCTATATACACAAAAGGTCTATTTCTCTCAAATATTGTTCTCAAATCTGAAATCTGTGTTAGTGAGCCCTTCTCCTTTGCCGAGATAATCCATCCACCTCACAGGTGTGGCATATCAAGATGCTGATTAGACAGCATGATTATTGCACAGGTGTGCCTTAGGCTGGCCACAATAAAAGGCCACTCTAAAATGTGCAGTTTTATCACACAGCACAATGCCACAGATGTTGCAAGTTTTGAGGGAGCGGGCAATTGGCATGTTGACTGTAGGAATGTCTACCAGAGCTGTTGCCCTTGAATTGAGTGTTCATCATTTCTCTACCATAAGCCGTCTCCAAAGACTTGTCAGAGAATTTGGCAGTACATCCAACCGGCCACGTGTAACCACACCAGCCCAGGACCTCCACATCCAGCATCTTCACCTCCAAGATCCGGACAGCTGCTGCAACAATCGGTTTGTATAACTAAAGAATTTCTGCACAAACTGTCAAACCGTCTCAGGGAAAGTCATCTGCATGCTCGTCGTCCTCATCGGGGTCTCCACCTGACTGCAGTTTGTCGGTGTAACCAACTTGAGTGGGCAAATGCTCACATTTGATGGCATCTGGTACTTTGGAGAGGTGTTCTCTTCATGGATGAATCCCGGTTTTCACTGTACAGAGCAGATGGAAGACTGTGTGCATGGTGTCATGTGGGTGAGGTGTTTGCTGATGTCAACATTGTGGATCAAGTGGGCCATGGTGGCGGTGGGGTTATGGTATGGGCAGGAGTATGCTATGGACAATGAACAAAGGTGCATTTTATTGATGGCATTTTGAATGCACAGAGATACGGTGACGAGATCCTGAGGCCCATTGTTGTGCCATTCATCCACAACCATCACCTCATGTTGCAGCATGATAATGCACGGCCCCATGGTGCAAGGATCTGTATACAATTCCTGGAAGATGGAAACATCCCGGTTCTTGCATGGCCAGCATACTCACCGGACATGTCACCCATTGAGCATGTTTGGGATGTTTTGGATCAGCGTATACGACAGCGTGTTCCAGTCCCTGCCAATATCCAGCAACTTCGCACAGCCATTGAAGAGGAATGGACCAACATTCCACAGGCTACAATCACCAACCTGATCAACTCTATGCGAAGGAGATGTGCTGCACTGTGCGAGGCAAATGGTGGTCACACCAGATATACTGACTGGTTTTCAGACCCCCTGGACCCAATACAGTAAAACTGCACATTTAGAGTGGCCTTTTTATTGTGGTCAGCCTAAGGCACACCTGTGCAATAATCCTGATGTCTAATCACCATCTTGATATGTCACACCTGTGATGTGGATGGATTATCTCGGCAAAGGAGAAGTGCTCACTAACACAGATTTTGAGATTTAATTTTTTTTTTCTTTTAATCTCCACTTAACGAACACCCTATAACAGATTTACTGCTACAGGCAACTGTTCTGTGCAGAATCTTGTGTGTGTGTATATACGCGCTTCTGCACCTCTACACTTCTGCCTACAGAGGGCGCACCACTTCTGCAGAGGCCAATCAGCGGGTGCTGGACAATGGGTGACTACCGGCAACCACTGATTGTCCGGAAGACACACAGGATGGCGCTCAGCCTATGTAAACAAGGCAGAGCTCTGTCCGGATGGGGGAAGTGATGGATCATCTTTCCCTACAAAGGGGGAAAATCCATCACTTGCCTTAGTAAAAGCAGCCAACAGTGTACACAAAAACATGGGTTAGGCACACATTTAACTCTTTGATCGCCCCCGTTGTTATCCCTTTCCCAGCCAGTGTCATTAGTACAGTGACAGTATATATTTTTTAGTATTGACAACCGTATTAGTGTCACTGGTTCCCACAAAATGTCAGATTTCCGCTGCAGTATCGCAGTCCCGCTATAAGTTGCTGGTTGCCGCCATTACTAGTATTAAAAAAATAAATAAATACAAATTCCAGTATATATCCCTTAGTTTGTAAATGGTATAACTTTAGCGATCAGGCATGGAAACATGCATTTCTGCACACACTCCCGAAACGCGTAGATGTGAATGCAGCCTGAATGGATGTTAAACCCGAAAACAAAAAAATGTATGTTTCAGCTTACCGATCCTTAAAGGAGAAGTGTGGGAATATAACTAAACAAACATGCATGCTTACCTACCTGCTGCAGCAACGGTCCATCGCTGAAGCTGTCCCTCTCCGGCTGTAAGCCCGAGAACTGAGTGATTGCATGACAGCTGATCGCTCAGTACTCTAGTGAACTCTGAGCAGACAGCGGGGATTGCTCTGCTCCTCCAGCACTCACTGGAGTGTTGGGCTGTGAAGGGGGTGGGAGCAGCTGGCTTAGGCTCTCAGTAGCGCACTGAGAGGCTGGGCCAGCTGCCAGTCAGGAATCTGGGTGGATTCCAACATTGTTGGGATCCTTCCAGAGCAGCTCTGTGACATCAACAGCAGACATTAGACCACTGTCAGCTGATTTTGGGTCACAGGAGAGCAGAAATAAGTGCACTCCTGTGACTCACAGGAGAAGCGTGGCCAAAAAGAGCTTTGGTCATATTTCTATTTTAAATCTGGTGGCTTTTCCTTTATTTTCACCTGGTGATCTGGCCAGTAACACACTTTCTATCTAAACTAGGCCGCACATGGAGCAAAGTTAATTTTGTCTAGGTGCAGCTGTGAGGCTGGGAATACCCTGGGCGCTGTTGATTGGGCAGCATTGGCGGGAGGGCTTTTTTCCTCATTCGGTTCAAACCAAACCTGAGTCACTAATCAGGAGGACTATCAGCTCTTATAAGCTTGTGAAATCTGCATTTGTTGCGTATGTGCTTTTAAAGTTTTTCCAGTAACTGTTTTGTGTAAACCAACTTACAATTTCTCTTTTATCTCACTGTAAGCAAAGACTTTCTTTTGCCATCAATGCTAGTATTAACTTTATAGTTGTTCCAACGGCATAAAAAATAATGCTCCTTTGTGGTGGTGTGTCAACACTGAGATTACTCTTGTGTTGTCCTTTAATTGACCTACAATGGAGTGTTCTGTTTAGCAGTGGGTAGTTCAGTAGAGCCCAGTTATTGTTAACTAAAGTTATACATAAAGCAAGCACTGCTAGGTATCGGTTATGACCGTTAATTGGGGAAAAACACTTATTTGTGCCTCTCTGATTCAGGAGCTTGACCTTCATGGCTTAGACCAGTGTTTCCCAACCTCCTTTCTCAAATACCCCCAAAAGGTCACGTTTTGGGACCTTTTCTTAGATAATAGCTGTCATAAATGCCAAGTAATTGACCTTGATTTAAAGAACCTGTGCAAGAGATTCAGAAAACAGACCTGTTGGGGTTACTTGAGGACTGAGATTGGTAACCACATTCTTGTGGTTGTACCCTATTAGGAGTGCCCTTAATGGCCACTGAAGTACCACCAAAGAATAGAGAAAGGGAATTTGTGCAGGACATAGCTCAGACTTCAGTAGTAGAGTGAAACTAAATCAGAAAGGTGCACATAAGACCTGTTGGTGGAGAACTGGGGTTGGGAATCAATGGCTTCGTCCTCCAATCTCTTGCCTGTCCCTTTCTAAAGAAGAGTGTCCTTAATGGCCACTGAAGTACATCAATTGACAAAGAGAGAGCATTTGAGCAGGGCATAGCTCAGACTTCAGTAAGAGAGTGAAACTAAATAAGAAAGGTGTTCATAAGACCTGTTGGGGGTACTTGAGAACTGAGATTGGGAACCAATGGCTTGGTCGTCCTGTCTTTTGCCTGTATCCTTGTAAATGAGAGTGCCCATATTGGCCAATGAAATACCAACAAATGAAAGGTAAAGGGAATTTGAGCAGGGCATAGCTCAGACTTCAGTAATCGAGTGAAACTAAATCAGAAAGCTGCACATAAGACCTGTTGGGGGGTATTTGAAGACTGAGGTTGGGAACCACTGGCTTAGAACTCCATTCTCATGCCTGCATCCGATTAGAGTGCCTATAATGGCCACTGAGGTACCATCAAAAGACAAGGAAAGCGTATTTGAGCAGGGCATAGCACAGACCTCAGTAATAGAATGAAATTAAATCAGGTGCACTTAGGACCTGTTTGAGTATTTGAATACAGAGGTTGGGAACCACTGGCTTTGTCCTCCATTCTTGTGCCTGTACCCTTCTAAATAAGAGTGCCCATAATGGCCACTGAAGTACATAAAATGACAAGGAAAGTGTATTTGAGCAGGGCATAGCTCAGACTTCATTTAATAGAGTGAAACTAAATCTGAAAGGTACCTGTCGAGGGTATTTGCAGACTGAGATTGGGAACCACTGTCTTAGTCCTCCATTCCTATGCCTGCACCCATTCAAATACAAGCACCCTTAATGGTCACTGAAGTATCCACAAAAGAAAGGTAAATGGCATTTGAACAGGGCATAGCTCAGACTTCAGTAATAGAGTGAAACTAAATAGGGTGCACATAAGACCTGTTGGGGGTACTTGAAGACTGAGGTTGGGAACCACCGGCTTAGACCTCCATTCTCATGCCTGTACCCTATTAAATAAGCGTGCCCATAATGGCCAATGAAGTACCAACAAAGGAAAGGGAAAGAGCATTAGAGCAGGGCATAGTCGAGGCTTCAGTAATAGAGTGAAACTAATTCAGAAAGGTGGAGAGGATTTTCTGGTTTATAAAAGTAAAAGCAGACAAATTGCAAGCTGGCCATACAAGGAGCAAATTTTAACCAGTTCTTGATAAAGCAGCTGAAATTCAGTAGGTGTCTCTGTTGGCCATCTTCTGCCCCTACATCCCTGGATTGAAATATCGGAGTAGACCGTCGGATAAAATGTTGGCCGAACAATGCCTGCAAAACCTGGGAGGAATTGGACATAGATCTCAAGACCAGATTACGGTGTTGAGTTCAAGGGCAAGAGTGCCGACTCACCCCTAAATGCAACGGGAGGGTTCCACCAAAAGGACCAAAAATTGACAAAACTAGAAATGGATGTAGGGATATAGAAATCCCAACCAACAGCCCATAATCCCGTAAAGGGTAAGGGAACACACAGCGGAATTCTCCTGATATTATTGATTATGGACGGCTGGTGGGGATTTCTATATCCCTACATCCTTTTTCTAGTTTTAACAATGCCTGCATCTAATTAGTTGCAGCCACTGTTCGGGTATTTTGACAGCTGGCTGGGCTAGCTGTCAGGATACAATAGCCACAACATGGCTGGAGTAAACTATTAGATATTTTTACCCCTTAGGCTCAGCAAAAAAAAAAAAAAAGTATGCCTTTAACCAGCTTTCCAATAGACTTTTGGTTTTAAATGTTTAAAATAGCTGGAAGGTTTTGCTTAAATTCAGAAACTGACCTACAGTATACTCTTGTTTTAAATGTTTGTTTTGGTTTTATAATTCTCTTTCCCTTCACATATTATTTAGCTTAGTCAGTATCCATTCACCGTTTTTCTTCCGGGTTACAAGTCCATTTGCTTTAAGTGTGTGTACAATGCCATTAATTATTGAAAAAAAAAGATCCTTTTATTGCTGTGGGTAAAAGTCCATCTTATCTGCTGTGTCATTGACATGAACCCACATCAAACAGATTCAGGTCTATAAAACTATACAAGTCTCTTTCTGGAATGCTCAGCAAGGAATAAAAAAATGACATAGGAAGCCGAAGTGCTAAGTATCATACAAAATGTGACGAGCGTTACTTGTTCTGCTTTTATAGTGTATTTAAATCCTCCATGGACTGTAATTCTTTTTGAGAAAAACTAGTCAGGAGATGAATAGAAGTAGGTTTACACCAGCTTCTATACAATGTTTTACCCCTGATGAACCATTGAAACAATTTTCAGGTCTCAGATTGCCCCTTACATTGGCGATCATTGGAAAGCATGCCCTTTACATTGGAGGTTATTGGGTAGAATGCCCCTTACATTGGAGGTCAGTGGGAAGAATGCCCCTTACATTGGAGGTCAGTGGGAAGAATGCCTCTTACATTGGAGGTCATTGGGAAGAATACACCTTACATTGTAGGTCAATGGGAAGAATGTCCCTTACATTGTTGGTCAGTGGGAAGAATGCCTCTTACATTGGAGGTCATTGGGAAGAATACACCTTACATTGTAGGTCAATGGGAAGAATGTCCCTTACATTGTTGGTCAGTGGGAAGAATGCCTCTTACATTGGAGGCCAGTGGGAAGAATGCCCCTTACATTGGAGGTCAGTGGGAAGAATGCCCCTTACATTGGAGGTCAGTGGGAAGAATGCCCCTTACATTGGAGGTCAGTGGGAAGAATGCCCCTTACATTGGAGGTCAGTGGGAAGAACGCCCCTTACATTGGAGGTCAGTGGGAAGAACGCCCCTTACATTGGAGGTCAGTGGGAAGAACGCCCCTTACATTGGAGGTCAGTGGGAAGAACGCCCCTTACATTGGAGGTCAGTGGGAAGAACGCACCTTACATTGGAGGTCAGTGGGAAGAACGCCCCTTACATTGGAGGTCAGTGGGAAGAACGCCCCTTACACTGGAGGTCAGTGGGAAAAATACATCACCCAGAGTAAGTGGAAATCACTAGAGTAGCAGTGTCTACTTAAGTGATTTCCAGCTTCCAGGGGCATCAGCCAGGCATGGTATATACATTGGTCCAGCTTGGACCAATGTAACTATGTATAAAACATCGATAGCTGGATTGAAGTCCTTTTTAAGCTTTTTTTAAAAGCTGTTATGAATGTGATTACTACTACTACTAATCTTCTCAATTTCTGCAGTTGCCTTCCAACATGACCATTCTAGGAAATATAATATTAACGGTGTAGAGTAGAGTAGGTCATACAGTGTAGAGTAGGTCATACAGTGTAGAGTAGGTCATACAGTGTAGAGTAGGTCATACAGTGTAGAGTAGGTCATACAGTGTAGAGTAGGTCATACAGTGTAGAGTAGGGTAGGTCATACAGTGTAGAGTAGGGTAGGTCATACAGTGTAGAGTAGGGTAGGTCATACAGTGTAGAGTAGGGTAGGTCATACAGTGTAGAGTAGGTTATAACAAAAATGACAGTTGGCCGATCTGTAACAAACTCATGGCTGCCCCTCACCACCTTGGCCAACAGTACCCAACTATTGGTCAGGGAAGCTTTTGTTAATCACTACTGTTTTCCAGATGTGTTTCTATGACTCCCCTTGTCCATTTTAAAGATATGAACGCTATCCCTTGGTTGAGCCATGCTCTCGTACTTATGCAGGAAGCCAACCTTGTAGACCTCTAAAGATGGCGAAAACAACCATCCTCTGATGTTTCAAGCATTGGCCATCTTATACTTGGAGAGCTTATACTAAGCCCTTTATATCTAAAATCTCCACTAATAAATGTAATTCAAATGCAATGAATAGGCAACAACAGGATTAGCTTCTATTAATGTACCAGCATGAAGAGCTTATAGCAACATAAACTCCCAATGTATAAAGCTGAAAATGTGTTCAGGTTTATTTTTCCTAGATAAATAAAGCAAATAACAGTATTCAAAACATAGAAGCCAACAACATGTCCTCATTGTTGATAAGATGTGTGTAAAATATGTGCTGCGCTACCCCCTATTATGGTATCACCAGTGCAATAACCGCATAAACCAAAAAATAGATTTGTCGGCTGCACATCCATGATGTGAATCCTCCCATTCCACCACATCCCAAAGGTGCTCTATTGGATGAGATGTGGGGAGTGTGGAGGCCATTGGAGTGCACGGACCTCATTGTCCAGTGGTGAGATGATTGGAGCTTTGTGACATGGTGCATTATCCTGCTGGAAGAAGCCATCAGAAGATGGGGACACTGCAGTCATAAAGTGATGGACATGGTCAGCAACAATACTCAGGTAGGCCGTGGTGTTTAAACGATGCTCAGTTGGTACTAAGGGGCCCAAAGCGTGCCAAGAAAATATCCCCCCACACCATTACACCACCACCACCAGCCTGAACCGGTGATACAAGGCAGGGTGGATCCATGCTTTCATGTTTATGCCAAATTCTGACCCCACCATCTGAATGTCGCAGCTGAAATTGAGACTCATCAGACCAGGCAACGTTTTTCCAATCTTCTGTTGTCCAATGTTGGTGATCCTGTGCCAATTGTAGCCTCAGTTTCCTGTTCTTAGCTGACAGGAGTGGCACCCGGTGTGGTCTTCTGCTGCTGTAGTCCATCTACTTCAAGGTTCGATGTGTTGTGCGTTCAGAGATGGTATTCTGCAGACCTTGGTTGAAACGAGTGGTTATTTGAGTTACTGTTGCCTTCCTATCATCTGGAACTGCCCATTCTTCTCTGACCTCTGACATCAACAAGACATTTTCCTCCACACAACTGCCTCTCACTGGATATTTTCTCTTTTTTGGACCATTCTCTGTAAACTCGAGAGATGATTGTGCGTGAAAATACTCAGACCAGCCCGTCTGGCACCAACAACCATGCCACATTCAAAGTCACTTAAATCCCCTTTCTTCCCCATTCTGATGCTCTGTTTGAATGCCAGCAAGTCGTCTTCACCACGTCTAGATGCCTACATGCAATGAGTTGCTGCCAGGTGATTGGCTGTTTAGCAATTTTTGTTACCAAGCAATTGAACAGTTGTATCTAATAAAGTGGTTGGTGAGTGTAAGGGCTCTTTCACACGAGCGGAGCGGTTTTGACGTGCTCTACTGCTCAGCGGGGATCCATCCGTTGATCCCCGCTGAGCTGGCGGATGATAGGACTGTCTCTGCACTCCGTGCAGAGACTGACCTGTCAGAGCTCCATTCTCCTCTATGGGGGATCAGATGAACACGGACCGTCTTTCCGTGTTCATCCGATCAACGGATGGAAAATGGGGTTTCAATCCGTCTGTTTTAGGTAGACATATCACCACTGACATCCGTCGCTCCATAGAGGACAATGGAGCATCCGTTCAGGTCCGCCTGAAAAACTGACAGGCGGACCTGAACGATCTGCTGGTGTAAAAGGACCCTAAGGCTGGGTTCACACCTATGCGAATTGGATGTGGCTTACACCGCATTTGATTTGCATGACACTTGAAAACACATTCGCAGTCCGCATTGCACAGAAAATGTGTGCGTTTTCTAGCAAATGCGGTGCGAATTCCAAGGCCATTCTGATTAATGGGAGCGCATATGACCCGCAGATGTGCACCGCACTGAACGTCGATTTTATGGGGATCTTTCCGCTCCTCGCCGCACTTCCCCTCCCCCTGCAGCTGCTGCGCTGTGAGAACGGACAGGAGCCGCCCAACGGCTTCTCCGCAGCAAACAGGCTGGAATTCGCCCGGACTGGTGTCAATCCAGCCTAATTCTCTTAACCTGTATTGATGCTGTATTGTCTCCCTTTATATTGTAAAGTAATGCGCAAACTGTTGGCGCTATATAAATCCTGTAAAATAATAATTTTTGGTTTTGTGTTTAATACCGCTTTAACCCCTGCTGCATTGGAAGATTACAGAGGTGGGAATAGGAAGGGGTTGGAGGATTAGGATTGCAAGAGGTCCAGAAGCCAGCAACACAAGGGACATATTAGATTAGTAGTAAATAATGTCCCTTTTACTTATTAAAATTATTATTATTATTATTATTATTATTATAATTATTTATTATTATTCTCTTTATTTTTGTCTAAACTTAGGCTTTTGTTCAGCAGTTGTTAGTAGTTGTTCAAGAATAATTGCACTGAGCTCATGATAGCTCCCTCTAGTGACAAATATACAAATGTTCACAGTATATGTAACAATAAAAATAAAGAAAAGCAAGCTATTAAATTTGTGAAAGCGCATCAAAAATATTTTTAAGGTGAACACCAAAAATAGCTAAAATTATACAGTCAAAGAAACGTTCCGACTTTCCTTGAAATGTCTTCATCTGAATGAATGGTGGATGCCGCACTGCCCTGCATAAGAGAACCCAGTAACCTAACCCTCGGAAATCCCATTTATTAGTGTGCGGGGGCTCTAATCTCCAGCATTTAAGTCTCCCAATTTGTAATTTGTGAATCAGGCAGCTAAATGGAAGCTTGTAAAACGAGGCTATCAGAAGTTATTTGTAGCCTCTCTGCCATTGCCTGCCTTTTTTTATTTTCTGGAAATTAAAGGAAATGTTTCCCCTGCTAATGCACCTAGAATTCTGTGTATTTTTTACAAGGCTCATAAACCTCACCTCGCCTTTATGAGAAGATGGATCCTGTCAAGCCGCCAGGTGTCTCGTCTCTCGGATTTTCCACTCAATGGTTTTTTTTTTTTTTTTTTTTTTTTTTTTTTTTTTTTTTTTTTTTTTTTTTTTTTCATATTTTTTTTTTTTTTTTTTTTTTTTTTTTTTTTTTTTTTTTTTTTTTTTTTTTT
>BLSH010349346.1:166466-185485 GCA_018402905.1 Glandirana rugosa | reverse complement strand
GCGTGTGGACAATGACAAACGTAGAGGACCCTGACAGATCACAACTGTATGTGGTCCCAAGGAGGTCTCCAAAGATCCCCAAGGAACCCGTTAAACACGGAGACTATTCAAGGGTGACTGTGGTAACTAGAGAAATAGACATTCCACATTAAGAAGGGTTACTGGTGTTCACACTCCTCGTAAGAAGGGTAACTGGTAGGGTGACTACATGTTACTCTACATCTATATCAGTAAAAATGTCCCCAAGGGACCTCCGGTCTTTCAATAAAATTCCCAAGGAAACATTTCTTTTCCAACTCTTTCCGCCCGTATCTGACAGTCTACGTGGGAAGAATTACACCTTACAGATAAAGAGATCAATGGTGTCAGTGGGAACTTATCAGAGGCACAAATTGCCCAAGGAACCCCTAGAAACCTCTGGAGGAACCCTGGTGTATGTCAACACTAGACAGTCCCAGGAGATGCAAACAGTAACAGGTGTGCGGTGCTTCAACGGGGAATGAGTATTGGATCCAAAAGGTAGTCCCCAGTCCACCTGATGGGTGCACAGACCAAGGCGTTCCTCAAACATCCAAGTCATGAATATGTACAGAAGGTCGCCACCCAAACTCCAATGCAGTACATTTATTGATCTGTGCAGAGATAATACATGAACAGCAGACGCGTTTCGGCGGGACAAACCACCATGGTCAGAGCTGTGAATAAATGTACTGCATTGGAGTTTTGGAGTGCCGACCTTCTGTACAAATCCCAGGAGATGGCCCTACCCCTCCAGCACACAGCAGGTGAGCATGTTTTCCTATAAGACTGTGTAGAGGGGGTGTCCATTGCCTCCACGCAGGTCTCAGATTACACTCAGCTCTTTGCTCTGCAGTGCATGACATCAGATCCAAGCCTTCTGAAGCTCAGAAACGCTGTATAAACTGTGCACTTTGCACGGCTGTAGAGTAGAGCGGATGCAGATAAACAGGTACCACGTATGTAGAAGTATTTGTTTCATCTCTGTGCATCACCCAAGGATGGTCACTTCACTGGTTAAGGGTTACCAACCACATTGAGGGTTTAATACTACTTTCAAGCTAAACTCCAGGTAGGAACTTTATTGCATTGGACCGGCTTGGCACAATGTAATCATGCATATCTCGTACCTAAGGGACCGCTTGGGAAGCGGGTAATCAGTGCTACTACAGTAATTGCTGCAATCTTTCGACATCTGTGCCAGCTTCCCCTCTGAATACATCGCAGTGGTATGCTCGCATGGCACTGCCTCCATTCAGAGAAAGCCTTGGATTTTTTTGCAATGCATACAAGGCGTTCTTCAAGGTGGATATTGTGGCATCAGTACCCCTTCTCTCCATTTCATCCAATCAGGGAACACCTTGTATTTATTAGAAAAAAATGGTGGCAATGTTTGAAAAATTTAACATTGTGAAAACATTGTTTTGAAGATGTTACAATTATTGAGCAGGCAACCCTCTGTGGTCAGTGTGCAGAGGGGAGGCTGCTCAGCTCAAGACCTTTAAGATCGTGGTTATCACTCTAGTAGTGCCAGCTACCCACAGGTATGAAATATACATAACTACAGTGCATAGTGCCAGGGGCGTTGCTAGGTCTACAAAAGATCTGGGGCTAGAGCCCGTAGCAGCAAAGTAAAAGTCATATGCTTGAGTGGGCATACACATGTATATAATATACGTGTGTGTGTATGTATATATGTGTATATATGTGTATATATATATATATATATATACATACATACATACATACATACATACATACATACATACATACATACATACATACGTACGTATATATTGTTACATACCTGAGTGTGGATTCCCCTTACATCAGGGTCCCCAGAGAGACATACCTGCTAATTGCAGAACTGCACCCACCCGCTAAGAGACTCGGGGCTATGGGCCCCAGACTCGGGGCTATAGCCCTAATAGCCACCCCCTAGCAACGCCCCTGGATAGTGCCAAGCTGTACTGGGTATGAATTGTGGCCAGCCTTGACTTTTTTTTTTTACGTCCAATAACTAGGTAGGAATGCAGCTTAGGAGGGGTTGCGTGGGGTGGGACTAGATGATGCTGGACATCCCACAACCAGGAAATGAGGCAGGCTGCATCTGCATTTCTGGAGCTTCTAATGCATACTGTCAGAAGCTCACAGTGTGCAGTGAAATCAGAGTAAGAAATTTCAATCCAGGAGAGGAGCCGGTAAAACTGTACAAGATTGAAGGGAAGGCTGAAGTTCAGCTTTAAGCTGCCCTTTGAAGTAACCACACTAAGAAAAGAACAGCCATGTTATCTACAGTGGTGTACAGTTATGCGTAGTTGACGATACTGGCGCCATTTATCAAAGTGTTTTTTCACAATAGCTGTCTATATTGCAAACAATCGCATTTAATTTTTTTCAGCTGCCCTTGTGCCTTCCGAGCCTTAACCTGAAAGGTTGCTATGAGGTAAGACAGGCAGTTTGTATGAAAGACACTTTGATAAATGAGGCCGTATTTGTCCAAGTGAATATTCCATTCCCAGCACTAAATAACTGTCACTTGCTTTAGAAAGTCTGCACTCCTCTGCAGTTTCCCCCGTGGGCGCAATAGCTTCTGTTTGGGTTTATTCCTTTCTCATCGCAAATGATGCGTTAAAGGAACTGAAAAAAATCAAACGCCTATAAAAAATACCTTTTTACAAACTCCCTAAAGGTGTGCTATTGTATTATACGCCCTTGGATACTGCAAATGAATGATCTCGGGAAGGGTGTAGAGCAGCTTTTCTAACTTTTTATCCCAGGGGAACCCTTGAAATCCATTTTCACGTCTTGGGAAATCCCTAGTAACATTTGTCCATTGAAGGTCTCTAGGAAAAGGCCCCTTATTTTGGTGGTCGGTGAGAAGAATGCCTCCCTTACATTTTGGTTAAGATAGCTTTAAAGGTCATTGGTCTCTAGCTACTGGTCGAGTGGTGATGGACCTGGATCTATGAAGCCACTATCTTTGGAAGGTCAATCATTCACAGCTCATGTAACCTCTAACAACCTTTTGGAGGAACCCAAAGGATTTAGTAGAGCCCTGGTTGCACAGCTGGATATGGATCTATGAAGGAACTGTCAGTGGGAGGTTAATCAGTAACCCCTAACAACCTCTGGGGAAACCCTAGTTAAGAATGGTTGGTATAGAGCAAGGCTGGACCTGGATCCTTGAAGGAACATTCAATGGGATGTCAATCATCCACAGCTCCAGGAACATGTAACAACCTCTGGAGAAACCCTTAAGGATAACTGGTATAGAGCAAGGCTGGACCTGGATATATGAAGGCATCATTAATGGGAAGTCAATCGTCTACAGCTCAAGGAACCCCTAAACAACCTCTGGAGGAACCCTGGTTGAGTGTGGCTGGTATAGAGTAATGTCTTGTACACAGGGTGCAACGGTCGTACGACCGCACGTTCAACTTTTGCCCAAAATCGGCTGTTGCCTGTTGTGTCTAGCGTACTGACAGGAGTCAAGTAGTCGTTCAACAAAGCCGAATGTAGTGACGTGTTACGAGCGTCTAAAGAGGAAGTTCAGGTGAATGTGATTTGTGAATTAGGAATGTAGGTTTACTCGAACTGACACTTCCGAGCGCTCCTGACTTCTGAGCATGCGTGTTTTGCACTTACATCTTTGTTGGCCCAACTTCTCTGTACACACAAGTCAACAGTCGTACAACGGCTTGTTGTACAACAAAAGTTTTCTAGTCTGCTCAGCCAACTTCTGTTGTGCGACTGTCGGCTGTTGTAATCGTGCGTACTAACGGTCGGATTATCGTACAACAAGCTGTTGTAAGACCATTGTTGTATGATCGTTGCATTGTGTGTACGGGCCTTAAGGCTGAACCTGGATCTATGAAAGCACCATCAATGGGAGGCCAATCATCCACTGCTCAAGGAGCCCCTAGGAACCTCTGGAGGAACCCTGGTTGAAAATGGCTGGCTGGTATAAAGCAAGGCAGGGGGTGTTTTATTCGCCATGGCCAAGACAATTAATATGTGACCTGGGACCTCTAAAGTATCTCCACATTGCTCTACTTCAATGATGCATTAATCCCCTCCTAAATGCATGGGTTTTTAATTTTTTTTGTAGGCTTTTTTTTTTATATACATTGGGCCGCATGGCTCATGGTTGCAGCACAGCTCTATTGATTTCAATAGGTGATGCCACCTGTCAAACTCGGCATGGAGAGTTAAATTTGCTGCAGCCATGAAGCAATCCCACCTGGCTGACATGTCTACATAAAGGTGGCCATTTGGGGGTGCTAAAAAGACAAACTTACCTCTTTGTTTTTACCACCCCCTGGCCACCTGTGTGATAGAGCCTCTCGTCTTCAAACCAGGTGCTCACAAGGCCTGTGCTTGCAAGCACACTGGAAAGAAGAACACGAAAGGTCCAGTTTACTTCTAGTCCATTTACATTGTAGTCGTTCAAGCGCTGATGAAGGGGGCGCTCTTGGACCTCCAAAACATTTGTGGTTAGAAGAGCATGGGGTGTGTAGCGAAGCGCTGACCTATATATAGTGCAACGTATCAAACAAAATAAATAATTCCTGTATATGTATCAGGGTGTGTAATAATCAGTCTGTTTGTGTGGATCCACAAAACCATCATATGCATTCAGGGATATTATAAATAAAATAACACTTAGTGCTCACAATTAGTGATAGGTGCACTAATCGTGAGCACTAAGTGTGATTTTATTTATAATATCCCTGAATGCATATGATGGTTTTGTGGATCCAGCCTTGACATCCAAAATATCTGTAATATTATGAAATATTCACTTTAATGTTTTTTTTGCACAGTTATGTATATCTATATTGTATAGAGGAGAGAAATAACACATGATTCTATTACACTATATGGTTTTTGGTTTTATACTACATAATTTACTTTCACAAACAGACTCTGATTATTACACACGTTGATACATATACAGGAATTATTTATTTTGTTTGATACGTTGCGCTATAGGTCAGCGCTTCACTACACACCCCATGCTCATCTAGGTTTATGTTTGGATTTACATAAAAGCATGAGCAGCTGGCAAGATATAAATAATTGTGAAAATTCCCATGTTAGTGGAAGCGCAAGAGTATACACACTACAATTTGTGGTTAGAAGACCGCTTTAAAGATCATTGGCGTCATACTTCTGGCCAAGTGGTAATGGACCTGGATCTATGAAGTTTCCATCAATGGGAGTTTAATCATCCACAGCTTAAGGAATTCCTAACAGATTCTGGAGGAACCCTTGTGGAGAATGGCTGGCTAGTATAGAGCAAGGCTGGGCATGGATCTATGAAGGCACCATTAATGGGAGGTCAATCATCCTCAGCTTAAGGAATCCCTAACAACCTATGGAGGAACCTTAGTTGAGAATGGCTAGTAAAGAGCAAGGCTGGGGGTATCTTATTCACCATTGTCAAGACAACTAAAATGTGGCCTGGCACCTGATTCATATGAAACCTGAAAGGTTCAGTTTGCTTCTAGTCCCATTGTAGTCAATCAAGCCCTGATGAAGGGGGTACGTTTGGACCTCCAAAACATTTGTGTTTAGAAGACCGCTTTAAAGCTCATTGGTGTCCTACTATTGGCCAAGTGGTGGTGAACCTGGATCGATGAAGGCACCAACAATGGGAGGTCAAACATCCACAGCTTAAGGAATCCCTAAGAACCTCTGGAGGAACCCTAGTTGAAAATGTCTGTCTAGTATAGAGCAAGGCTGGAGGTATCTTATTCATCATGCCCAAGACAGCTCAAATGTGACCTGGCACCTACAAAGTATCTCCATATGAAACCTAAAAGGACCAGTTTGCTTCTTTTTCATTCACATTGTAGGCAATCAAATCCTGATGAAGGGGGCGCTCTCGGACCTCCAAAACACATTGGCTACTTTATGGATTCTCCCCCTAACTTTTTTTGGAATAAAGTTGTATTTAAGCCTCTTGGTGGTGCTTCAATTTCCATTTTTCCCTTCATACGGCTGGCAACCGCCCCCTGGAAAGTGATTATATGCTGAATCCATGCTAATTGTTCCTGCCTGTATGTAAATGAAAAATAGATACTTACTAGTCCATGCAGTCCAGCATTGCCAAAAGTCCTTCCTTGGGGCTCTAATCCTGTGTCTGACCCTATAGACTTGCGGGCGTGTCTGTGCATGCATGGAGGAGTTTATTGCAATTTCACGCACGTGCAGACACATTGCAGGTCACTGCCAGGTCCTATAGACCAGCTGCGTGTCTGCACATGCGCAAAGCATGCACAGATATCGAACAATATTCGTCATCCTCAGTGAGAACAGCCACGGTAAAAACTATAAAAATTAAAAAGAAATGTAATTGCTTAAGAGGGCTGGCGGAGGAGTCGGAGGAGAGGAAGTGATCTTTAATGGTTGGAAGTCCGCTTTAAAACCTAGTTAGCGTTCTCTTTTGATCACAGTCCTATCGGTATCCTCATTTCTGTAACCGATTTTAAATGTATTTTTATATCTTTTGGCGTGCTGATTTTGAAATATTTGGAGTTCAGCTGCTGTCTACTCTTCGGCTTTGTCCTCATATGGCAGCCCAGAAAGCACTGAACATATGGACGGCAGATATACATAAAGGTGTACACATGGCCAGAGCGCAGCGAAGAGTCCTCTCTCTGACTGATCTCCCCCATACGTGTTAATGGATCGGGATGACGTTGTGCTTATCTTTCCTCACCATGGACCTGCTTTTATCAGCGCTCTGTATAATGTATTTATAAATGTTTATACTACCCGCCTGCTCACAATGATTCATCTTACCTTGATTTGACACTTCTTATTAACCTCAAGCTTACCGAAGGAGATTTTGGTTAAAAGATACCTTATATTACCAAAAGTATTGGGACACCTGCCTTTACACACACATGAACTTTAATGGCATCCCATTCTTAGTCCGTAGGGTTCATTATTAAGTTAGCCCACCCTTTGCAGCTATACCAGCTTCAACTCTTCTGGGAAGGCTGTCTACAAGGTTTAGGAGTGACTATGGGAATGTTTGACCGTTCTTCCAGATGAGCATCTGTGAGGTCAGGCTCTGATGTGGACGAGAAGGCCTGGTTGCAGTCTTCGTTCTAATTCATCCCTAAGGTGTTCTATCGCTTTGAGGTCAGGACCTCAACCCGATAGAACACCTTTGGGGTAAATTAGAGCGCAGACTGCGAGCCAGGCCTTCTCATCCAACATCAGTGCCTGACCTCACAAATGTGCTTCTGGAAGAATGGTCAAACATTCCCATAGACACTCCTAAACCTTGTAGACAGCCTTCCCAGAAGAGTTGTAGCTGTTATAGCTGCAAAGGGTGGGCTAACTTAATATTGAACCCTACGGACTCAGACTGGGATGCCATTAAAGTTCATGTGCGTGTAAAGGCAGGTGTCCCAATATTTTTGGTAATATAATGTATATAACCCTAAGAACAAAAATGTAATATACTGCTGCTTATTTGTCCTTCAATGTGGTGGCTGCATTCGTTTTATTTTTTCAGACTTTAGAGCTCATTCACACTAGTGGTTGGGGGTGTAAAATGCTGTAATTGAGCCACGTTTTCAAACCCCCCGCCAAACATTTCCCCTTTAGCTGCCGAGGTAGGGGCCAGGGGTGTACACATGCCACGGCAGGAATTCTAAACTCGTCATAGTGCCCGCTGAGCTATTCAAGCGAATGGGTCCACTCTGAAAGCACCCCACAACCACAGTGCGGGGTTCAAGGGGTTAAAACAGGCGGCAATACATTGCAGATCCCTCTTCAGAAACCAATACAAGTGTGAACAAGCCCCTGGGGGCCGTGGCCTTGTCACTAATTCCTGTGAGCTCAACTGAAAAAGCAAACCATGTTATCTTTCTTTTGTAAACTATTATATGACTAATGGAGTCACCCTTGCATGCAGGGACTACAACTAAGTTCCCCTACACTGTGTGCGCCAATAGAAACAGCCCCATTGCCTAGGGCAAGGGTCCCCAAGCTTTCTAAGCAAAGGGCCAGTTTACTGTGCTTCAGATTTTTGGGGGGGCTGGACTGTAATCGGGAGTAGAAAAATCCCAACACCAGTGGGAAAAAACAATTCCCCATCTTTGGGAGGAATTGTGTTGTGTCATCGGGCCCAATTGCTGGTGTCATTAGTAGGAATTGTGCTCCTTTGTTGGGTCATGGGGGGGGGGGGGGTGTGTATGTATGCCTCACTGTTGGTAACAGTGGAAGAAATATTGCCCCAAGGACCAGATAAAAGTAAGCAAAGGGCTGCATCTGGCACCTGGCCTAGAATGACAAGGCACTTCCTTCCTCCCCCTTTCTCTAAGCGAATAGACACACTGTAGACTGCACTGTCCACTGTTAACTCTTTCCTGTGAAGACCACAAGTTCAGGGAAGCAGCACTAAGAGAGCAGGAGCCAGCAGCATTTAAAGTTGTAAACTGCAAATGCTGGAGTAAGAATTTTAACAAATGGCTTACTGGGCAATGTTTATTTTGTTGTGCTCAATGTGTCTAACTAAAAAATGTTGAGGGTTTAATACTACGCCAATTACATCATTTTATTTGCCAAGTTAAAACTTGCTTTAAACACCAGCTTTCCCATAGACTGGGCCGTCATAGCCGTAGACAGCCATGGCGATCTGAAGCCGAACCCCCGTTGTCAGCGGGATCATGGCTTGGTGTGGGCTGTGGTCACACCTCAGGTGCTTCAGTTCTGGAACAGCTGCTCCACAATAATGAGCCCTCTACTTCTGCTAATGATTGTCCTCCCCCTGGGAGTCCCGTCAGCACTTGATGAAAGATCGACATTCGTAGAGAAGGCCAAAGCTTCAAGAGAGTTTGTAAATGGTGTACTTTGTCATAGAGTAGATCTGTCATAAACTAATTCATATGGAGCATGGGATGAGTATGAAGGACAAGGAGAGGTCACTTACAACGAAAAATACTCACCCAACAATCTATAGATCCAGAGGTATAGGCAGAATAAATGCCCAGCTGTAGGCAAAAGTGAAATTTAAATAGTGCTTTTAGCATTTATTACCTTACTCTGCAGTCTTGGTTCCAAAAACCTCTTGAAGCCATGGTTTCTCAACGAGGGTTCCTCTAGGGCAGGGTTTCTCAACCAGGGTTCCGTGGAACCCTATGGTTCCTCCAGAGGTTGCTAGGGGTTCCTTGAGAATTGGTCAATTTCTACCTCTCAGATAAATTCCCAATGACACCATTGATCTTTTTAGCTATCTGTAAAGGGGTAATTCTTCCCAATGACCACAAGTGTAAGGAGCCTTCTTCCCATTGACCATCACACTAATGTATCATGAGTTGTAGATCTTAAATTTTTAGCAGGGGTTCCCCGAGACCCGAGAATTATTTCAAGGGTTCCTCTGTGTTGAAAAGGCTGAGAGAGGCTGCTCTAGAGGTTGCTCTGGGTTCCTTGAGCAATGGTCAATTTCTACCTCTCAGATAAATTCCCAATGACACCATTGATCTTTTTAGCCATCTATAAGGGGGTCATTTTTCCCAATGATCACAAATGTAAGGAGCATTCTTCCCATTGACCATCACACTAAAGCCTCGTACACACGGGACGACGATCGTACTTACGATAATCTCAAATCGTATGTTGGATAATGTAAATTGCATACTAACTGCGCTACATGATCATACCACCACAGAAGAACGTTCAGGTGCATGTAATTAGCATCCGGCCATTCCTGACTTCGGAGCATGCGTGTTTTGCACAATACAACTTGTTGTACCAACTGCTCTGTACACACGATACAACGGTCGTATGAGAGCTTGTTGGTACGACCAAGTTTTCTAGTCTGCTCATACAACTCCCCTTGTACGACTGTCGTATGTCGGCTGTTCTAATCGCGTGTACTAATGATCGATTTCGCATACAACGGTCGTTAGTACAATCTGTTGTATACGATCGTCGTCCCGTGTGTATGAGGCTTAATGTATCATAAGTTGTAGATCTTACATTTTTAGCAGGGATTCCCCGAGACCGGAGAATTATTTCAAGGGTTCCTCGGTGTTGAAAAGGTTGAGAAAGGCTGCACCAGAGGTTGCTCGGGGTTCCTTGAGCAATTTCTGCCTCTCAGATAAGTTCCCACTGACACCATTGATCTGTTTATTTATCAGTTCTTCCCAATGACCAAAAGTGTAAGGAGCATTTTTCTCGCTGTCCATCGCACTAATGTATCATGAGTTGTAGATATTGTCATTTTGATTAGGGGTTCCATGAGACCGGAAAGTTATTTCAAGGGTTCCTCTGTGTTGAAACGGCTGTCCTAAACCATTTTGCAGTGTAATGGATCAAAGTCAAGGTTTGCTTTATGAACCAAACTAAAATCTTGCCCTGGGAACCAAATATGTTTGTCAGCTCATTATCTTCTTGGACACCGGTCCCCTCACCACCAGAGTGCGCTCTCCTGCCTCTAGAGGGAGCCTGTGAGAGAGGACCAGGCTGATGGAAGCGTCACCTCCATCAATAGGAGATGTCCACATCAGGTAGGCACCCAAAGAAGGATGTCTGAATGTAAACCGAAGAAGAGAGAAGGATCGGTCCAGAAGCCTCACATGGCCATGCAGGGGAGGGCTGGGCCAGGGGGCAGGGTGGTAATTGCCCCCCAGGCCACCCTAACTTACATTCAAAATGGCTGACGGCCGCTGCCGCTCACACTTTTTTTTCTTCTTGTGGAGGTAGGAAGTAGGGGCCAGGGGCACAGCCACCAACTAACTGCAGGCAAAGGGGGCGGGGGGGGCACTGGTGAGGCTGCATTGGTGGGTACTGGTGAGGCTGCATTGGTGGGCACTGGTGAGGCTGCATTGGTGGGTGGTGAGGCTGCATTGGTGGGTGGTGAGGCTGCATTGATGAGCACTGGTGAGGCTACATTGGTGAGCACTGGTGAGGCTGCATTGGTGGGCACTGGTGAGGCTGCATTGGTGGGCACTGGTGAGGCTGCATTGGTGGGTGGTGAGGATGCATTGGTGGGTGGTGAAGCTGCATTGATGAGCACTGGTGAGGCTGCATTGATGAGCACTGGTGAGGCTGCATTGGTGGGCACTGGTGAGGCTGCATTGGTGGGCACTGGTGAGGCTGCATTGGTGGGTGGTGAGGATGCATTGGTGGGTGGTGAGGCTGCATTGATGAGCACTGGTGAGGCTGCATTGGTGAGCACTGGTGAGGTTGCATTGGTGGGCACTGGTGAGGCTGCATTGGTGGGCACTGGTGAGGCTGCATCGGTGGATGGTGAGGCTGCATTGATGCATTATTTTTGTTAAAGTTACTTTGTTGCTATCAACATTAAATGATGTTACCACATTGTATCATATTTGTTTTGCTTCATAAGATCAATATCTGTTATAAAACCAGGTGGGCATGGATGGTGAGCTGATTCGGTGGTTCAATGGGCCACTTGACTGGACTTGCCCCCCAGGCCTAAGGCTGCCAGCCCTCCCCTGTGGCCATGGCTTCAGGTAAGTACAATGGGCATTTGGATTTTTGTCCCAACACATTATGGCTACTGGCTGCCTGCACCTTGAAGAGGAAGCCAACTAAACAGGACAAAGATGGCGGGGAGTTGAGTACCAATATACGCCGTTTTTAAATTCCCCTGTATACTGTATATATACACTCGCCAGCCACTATTGCTTGGCAACACAAATTGCTAATCAGCCAATCACATGTCATCAACTCAATGCATTTAGGCATCTAGACATGCCAAAGACAATTTGCTGAAGTTTAAACCGAGCATCAGAAGGGGGAAGAAAGGGGATTTAAGTGACTTTGAACGTTTGTGCCAGATGGGCTGGTCTGAGTTTTTCAAAAAACTGCTGATCTACTGGGATTTTCATGCACAAACATCTCTCGGGTTTACAGAGACTGGTCCAAGAAAAAGAGAAATCATCCAGTGAGCCGCAGTTGTGTGGATGAAAATGCCATGTTGATGTCAGAGGAGAATGGGCAAACTGATTAGAGATGATAGAAACAGGAACTCAAATAACCACTCGTTACAACCAAGGTATGCATAAAGCCATCTCTGAACATACAATGCAGGGAACCTTGAAGCAGATGGGCTACAGCAGCAGAAGACCACACCGAGTGCCACTCCTTCAACTAAGAACAGGAAACTGAGGCTACAATTCGCACAAGCTCACCAAGATTGGACAATAGAAAATTGGAAAAACATTGTCTGGTCTGATGAGTCTCGATTTCAGCTGCGACATTCAGATGGTGGGGTCAGAATTTGGTGTAAACAACATGAAAGCATGGATCCATCCTGCCTTTTATCACCGGTTCAGGCTGGTGGTGGTGTAATGGTGTGGGGAATATTTTCTTGGCACACTTTGGGCATCGTTTTAACACCACGGCCTACCTGAGTATTGTTGCAGACCATGTCCATCCCTTTATGACTGCAGTGTCCCCATCTTCTGATGGCTCCTTCCAGCAGAAAGCCTCCACACTCCCCACATCTCATCCAATAGAGCACCTCTGGGATGTGGTGAAATGCAGCAACTGCGTGATGCCATCATGTCACTATGGACCAAAATCTCTGAGGCATGTTTCCAACATCTTGTTGAATCTATGCCATAGAGAATGAAAGCAGTTATGAAGGCAAAAGAGGGCTCAAACCGGTACTAGCAAGGTGTACCTAATAAAGTGGCCAATGAGTGTATATGTGTAAGGGCTCATTCACAAGTGCTTTGATTTCTGAAGAGCCATCTGCATTCAGAGCATTTGACAGGTGGTGAGTTGACATGGTATCACCGCCTCACAGCCTGCTTTTACCCCTTGATTTAGTTTGCTGCAACCACGTTAAGAGCTCTGCACATGCGCAGCAGCCCCGTTCACTTGAATGGGTTGCTCTCGGCAGGCGCTACGACCACTGAAAGTGATAAAGGGTATGATTCTTACCGCTGCATGTGTACACCCCAAGCTGCTGCCCATGCAACCAGGGTGGATAAAATGTATGATTAAAAAAAAAAAACTGATATTATTATTTTTTTGTTTTAATCAAATTTTATTTTAATAGATTTTTTACTCCAAAAGCATTTTATCTAAAGAAGGTTTTCTGTTTCAGATACTACATTAATGACTTCTGTTAAAAAAAAAAAAAAAAGATACATTAATAATTTAGTTTATTCAGCATGAAATGGAGCTTAGTTATGTAGCATGAGGCTGTATATTCTGCAATGTTTACATTTTTTGTAAACTCATTTAATTAATCCAAGCTCTGCAAGCTGAGATGACATGCACTGCATTGACGCATTCACACAATGTCACAGTAACCATGAGATAAAACAAAGTTCAAGAATATTCCTTTATCCCATTGTTTTGCAAATCTATGTACACTACAAACTGTATGATTGAATCGGTTCTGATATCGCTGTTTTACTAACCTGACAGCTTATTATTCTAAATCGGAAACCTTCATTTTGTTTGCAAATATTAAAGATTCTAACTACCAGCAAGAATAAGGCCTTACATTTAAAGAGCCCCTGTCATTTCAGATCCATCATGGCAGCGCCTGTTAGCGGGCATCCACTCACCCGCTGCCACCACGTCCCTCACCTTGTTGTGCCTCATCGCCAGCCGTCCCATTAAAGTGAATGGGACTGTCGGTGAGTCAGCAGGTCAGAGGGGGAGCCGCTGCGGAACAGAGATGACAGTTGCTCTTTAAAAATGATGATTTAAATCGAGTTGATTTAAATCAAATCCACCCTGCCTGTAGCTAAAGGGGTGGGTGGAGCACTTGGGGGGGGTGGTAAAAATGTGGCTCAACCGTGGGGTTTTACCACCCTCAAGTACTAGTGGGGATAAATCCTTAAAGTCCCAAAATAACATTTTAGTCCAGATTTAACTGATAGTTTCACGAAGGCAAGGGACCAGTTGAGAAATGTGTTCTGATCGGAGACTCTGCTCCTTTCTCATTCCTGTGTCAGAATGGCAGATCAATAAAACCAAGGATTTGCTGAGTCTATAGAATGTCAGAACGAATCTGCCTTCAAAAGATCCACGTTCAGTGACACCTTCCATCAGATGGGGAACGTCTCCTTTCATTTTTATGGAGCTTTGCCATCTAGTTGTTACTGTCTCCATAACAAACACATTCTATATCTGAACCGTAGCAAAGCAACCAGCATTGTCATTTCTAAAGTGTAAAGAAACAAAATATCAACTCTACTTCCTTCTCTATGAACATTCACTTAAATTATTATCTGATCGCAGAATCTGATAGACCTGATTGGAGTCGGAGTATTTAAACATAAAAGTGTTTGTTAATTAAAAACACTTAACTAAAAAATAAATAAAGATCCTGGTCCCTTAGCACAGTGCTTGTGCTGTCTAATTTGCCCCCTCTAAACTGTAAAAAAAACCTGGCAGATCCTGCCACTTCCTGTGTCCCCCTCTCTGTGCTGACCACGATAATCATGGCTGCTGAGCTGTGACTACAATGGTCAGCGTACGTCCCTCCGTCATCCGCAGCTCTCCTCTCTGCTATCCTCTTTCCCCCTCACCCCTCCTCCCTGCCTGTCAGCTCTGTGTCTTTGTCTCCGCCCCCCACAGCCGCTATTATTAGAAATAAAATATTATAAATGGTCACTGCCAGCCCCTCTATTATAGCTAGGCATACCACACTGTAAGTGTTTTACTAAAACAAGGCACGTGAATACCGTTTTTAGAGCTATCTTCAGGCCGGTCACATGACTCATGGCCGCTCTACACCTCCAATCCAGGTCTACTGCAGGAGGGGCCCAGCGGCCATGTGATCTCCCCGGCTGTCAGAGGGAGATGTCGGCCCCTCCTGCAGTAGACCTGGATTGGAGGTGTAGAGCGGCCGCGAGTCACGTGACCGGCCTGAAGATGGCTCTAAAACGGTATTCACATGCCTTGTTTTAGTAAAACACTTAGTATGGTATGCTTAGCTATAATAGAGGGGCTGACAGTCATTTACAGGTTTGGGTTAACAACCACTTTTAAGTGTGGTAAAAAGAAATACTTTAAGATAAAGTTTCTCACTTCATATGAGATTTGCTGTGTACAGACTTCAGATACAGATAAAGTACCATGTAACTGCCATATCCTGTCTGTGTCTGTGCCTACTCTCCAGACAGTCATATGGGTCTGCAACATGTCTGTTCGGGGGGCTAGCAGCCAACTCCCTAATTACATCATCAGGAGCCCAGTTGACTCCTCCAGGTCCTAGCAGCCAACCCCCTGATGACATCATCAGGAGTCAGCTGACCCTCCTGAGGCCTTGCAGCCGCTCCCCCTAATGACATCTGAAGGCCGGCTGACTCTTCCAGGACCTAGTGGCTGGCCCTCTAATAATGATAGGGGAGGCAAGGAGGCAAGCTGTCTCTTCTGGGTCCCAGCAGCCAGCCCTTTGATGTCATCAGAAAGCCGGCTCTCCTTTTCAGGGGGCTAAGCAGCCAGCCCCCTAATGACATCATCAGGAGGCTGGCTGACTCTTCTGGGGCCTTGCAGCCACCCCCAAAAATGTAATCAGGAAGCCAGTAGACTCCTCTGAGCCCTAGCATCTGGCCCTCTTAATGACAACATCAGGAGGTGGGTTACCTTCTCCAGGTCCTAGCCTAGCCGCTGGCCCCAGAAGACATCAGGAGGCCGGCTGACTCTTTCAGGACCTATTTGCTGGACCCATAATGTAGTCATCAGGATGATGTCAGTTGTCTCTTCCTGGTTCCAGGCCGCCGCACACAGTCTCCCATCACAATCTTCTTTGCTGACATCATCAGGAGTCCAGCTGTCTCTTCTGGGTCCTAGCAGCCAGCCCCTGATGACATAAACAGGAGGCTAGCTGTCTCTTCTGGGTGCTAACAGCCATTCCTCTAACAACATCATGAGGAGGCCAGATGACTCTTCCAGGTCCTAGCATCCAACCCCCAGATGATGCTCCGCCCCATCTCTTTTAAGACCTGCAGAAGACTTTTAGGAGTGTATTTATAAAAATAAATTGTATAGTGGTCTGCCCATCAAAACTGCATGTAAATTCTTTCTGTGCCAAAATCGAATGTTTCCAGGCTAAATGCTCTGCAATTCAATTGTGTGAATGCCAAAATATTGCAATATGGCCACTAGATGTCACTATCATAAGCAAAAAGTATACTCTTCAGCGCCATCTAATGGTCATTATGCCAGTGCAGAAACAGGTGACTTACATACACTATATCAGTGGTTTTCAAACTTAGTCCTTAAGTACCCCCAATGGTCCATGGTTTAAATTTTTCCTTTACTTTGAACAGCTGCTTTAAATCAATATCAATGACATGGTATTGATAAGAGCTATTTTATCTAAGGGAAGTTTCCATTGGGGGTACTTGAGGACTGAGGTTGAGAACCAATGCACTATATTACCAAAAGTACTGGGACGCCTGCCTTTACAATCAGATGAACTTTAATGGCATCCCAGTCTTAGTCCGTTGGGTTCAATATTGAGTTGGTCCACCCTTTGCAGCTATAACAGCTTCAACTCTTCTGGGAAGGCTGTACACAAGGTTTAGGAGTGTCTATGGGAATATTTGACCATTCTTCCAGAAGCGCCTTTGTGAGGTCAGGCACTGATGTTGGATGAGAAGGCCTGGCTCACAGTCTCCGCTATAATTCATCCTATAGGTGTTCTATCGGGTGCAGGCCAGTCAAGTACCTCCACCCCAAAAGCGCTCATCCGAGTCTTTATGGACCTTGCTTTGTGCACTGGTCCAAATCATTTGGCGAGGGGAGGGATTATAGTATGGGGTTGTTTTTCAGGAGTTGGGATTGACTCCATAGGTGTGCGTAGCCTATTGCATTAGGATGTGCACCCTGAAGCTCAAACACATATACGTGTGTGCGCGCATGTCTAGATTTATTGACAGCGTTAGAAAGGCAGAGATTGGTGTCAGCAGGGTTAGAGATTGGTGTCAGTTGGGCAGTGGACGGTGTCAGTAGTTTTTATTTATTTAAATTTTTTTTTTTTTTTTTTTTACAGTTTTTTGTATCTGCACCACACTGGCTAATTAGAGTGTGCACACACCTATGATTGGCCCCTTAGATCCAGTGAAGGGAACTCTTAAGGTGTCAACATACCAAGACATTTTGGACAATTTCATGCTCCGAACTTTGTGGGAATAGTTTGGGGATGGCCCCTTCCTGTTCCAACATGATTGTGCACCACCGCACAAAGCAAGGTCCATAAAGACATGGATTAGTGAGTTTGAGGTGGAGGAACTTGACTGGCCTGCACAGAGTCCTGCCCTCAACCCAATTAGAACACCTTTTGGAATGAATTTGAGTGGGGACTGCGAGCCAGGCCTTCTCATCCAACATCAGTGCCTGACCTCACAAATGCGCTTCTGGAAGAATGGTCAAACATTCCCATAGACACTCCTAAACCTTGTGGACAGCCTTCCCAGAAGAGTTGAAGCTGTTGTAGCTGCAAAGGGTGGACCAACTCAATATTGCACCCTACGGACTAAGACTGGGATGCCATTAAAGTTCATTGCGTGTTAAAGCGGTAGTAAACCCGCAAAAAATAAACCCTGCAAGACAATAGCATACTGTGCTAGTATTCATCGCATACTAACACATTATGAAATACCTTTAGGACGAGGCCCCTGCAGCCCGACACGGTCAGCACTGAGAGAGCCGACATAATGTCCCTGTTTGTTCTTCCGGGTACGCACAGCGCCGGAGCCGCGAGACGTCACCCCCGCGCGGGAGCTCTTTGTTCTGGTGTCAGCGGCTGCATGCAGGGTGAATATCTGCTAAACCGTGCAGGTTTAGGAGATATTCATTTTACCTACAGGTAAGACTTATTATAGGCTTACCTGTAGGTAAAAATAACATTGGGGGTATACAACTATCTTAAGGCAGGTGTCCCAATACTTTTGGTAATATGGTGTAGTCTGCAGGTGGTGCATGCACAGCACACCAAAAATAGCCAATGCTTGTGCAGTTTCTGGGGAACCTTTGCAGTGCGTTAACCAATAGCAGCCTGCAAAAGAAAGGAAGAAGGTGGGGGAGATAAATATATAGCCCTTTGTACTATCTTATGAGATCCCCACAGACTAGGGTTGCCACTTTTTCTTCAACCCAAACACTTGTACAGTGCACAGCTATTTTTTTTTTTTTTTTTTTTTTTTAGCGTGAACGCTGTAGACTTTGGTGTAAAGAGGAACTCTGATGTAAGGGTATTTTTGCTCACCAAAGCTCCCACTTAACAGTTCCCAGCATTCCCCCTTAATTCAGGGTTCCCAAAGCTTCCCTTACATCACAGTCCACAGGGCACCCCTTACATCTCTGTCCCCCTTACCTTAGTGTACTCACTAAAGTGAAGCTCCGGCATCGACCTCTTTCATCCACAATGTATCTGCCAGCTGCTGAGCTTCACATTTCTAGCTCACCCATCCCTTTCCCGAGGCACAGAACACTGGGGATTGGAGTGTGGTTGGGCAGACAGAGGGGTAAGGGTGGAAGGAGGAGGAGCAGATTGAGCCCTCTCTCACCCTCTACTGTCCATGTCGTCATGGAGGAATGGAAGAGGACTCCAGTGGCAACCTGTGAAGCTCTGGTGAACTCCATGCCCAAGAGGGTTAAGGCAGTGCTGTAAAATAATGGTGGCCACACAAAATATTGACACTTTGGGCCCAATTTGGCCATTTTCACATAGGGGTGTACTCACTTTTGTTGCCAGCGGTTTAGACATTAATGGCGGCGTGTTGAGTTATTGAGGGGGCAGCAAATTTACACTGTTATACAAGCTGTGCACTCACTACTTTGCCACTTAAGTTATCATAAAATATTAAAGTATTTACCAAAATGTGAGGGGTGTACTCACTTTTGTGAGATACTGTGTATATATGTGTGTGTGCGTGTGTGTATAAATAATATATATATATGTATGTGTGTGTGTATGTATGTGTGTATTTTTTATATATATATATATATATATATAAAAAAAAAATAAAAAAATTATA
>BLSH010349346.1:154215-164464 GCA_018402905.1 Glandirana rugosa | reverse complement strand
CGAATTTCCTCTTCATATATATATATATATATATATTATAATTTTTTTATTTTTTTTTTCAAAAAGTGGACTTCTCCTTTAAGCCACTTCCTTGTGTGACGCCCGGCTCTAGGAAGAGTTAATAGGATATTAGTGCCTTACATTCATGTTTCTGTCAAGACCACAAACTCAAACATTTCACCTCTGGAACTTGCACGGCGTGTTCCTTATGGTTGACGGATTCTAATGCAAATATATCCTTGTGTACATGTAGGATATTACCCTATGAGGACGGATTAATATTAAAATAACGTATGACTTCCGCCTTCGAATTTTGCAGGACTGATTTTCGTAAACGGCTCTTTGGACGCGCGTATGCTGAGACATGCGGCATTCAGAATAAGGTCCTGCAAAGACCTGGACGCAAAAGAGAAGCTGAACCAATCAGAAGCCTTGTTCCAAGGGCGGGAAAGATGCAAGCTGATTGGTTGCTCTGGCCGATAGCTGTTTTTTTGTGCCACTGTTCTCTATGGACTTCATAAATGGGGTTTATAAAACAGGTTTTTGCTCAGACACTTCGATACAAAGGAAAATTTCATCACTCCATTAGAGTAGAATTTAAAGTGTTACTAAGCCCACAATTGTAAAATCAGTCAGCATATGCAGTAAAGCATGCTTGTTATACTCACTGTGGAACCTAAGGTGTTAATCCTCCACATGGTGTAAAAAGGCTGTTTGATCCTGTTTTCTCTGATCCTCCCCTTCTTCCACTGTCCCCAATCCATCTCCTGATAAGACAGATCACTCTGCACATGCTCAGTTTGGTGTATATTGATTGAGAGTTTTTTTCTTGGGAAAGTGCAGGTGATCAGCACAGGGCCAGTCAGCACTGTCCAGACTGAGGGTCAGGGGTCCTGCGGCCTCCTAGGACAATCAGGGGAGAGTTTAAAACTCCTCCTACAAGCTTTAACCAGACACCTCCCACAGTACACAGAACATGGAAATGCAATTATTTTAGTAAATATAAACTGCTAAATACCTTTTCTCATCAGCAGTATATAGCAGTCTTGTGACTTTTATCAGTGTCTGGTTAAAGCTTGTAGGAGGAGTTTTCATTCTCCTCTGGCTGTCCTATCAGGATGCAGGACCCCTGACCCTCTGTTTGGACAGTGCTGATTGGCCCTGTGTTGATCACATGCACCCTCCCAAGAAAAAAAAAGCTCTGTAGCAATACACGCCAAACTGAGCATGTGCAGCTTGTCCCCTAGCTCTGTGCAATCAGCAAAAATATTGGGAGCAGTGGAAGGAGTGGAGGATCAGAGAAGACAGGATCAAACAGCCTTTTTACACAATGCAGACGATTAACCCCTCAAGTTCCACAGTGAGTATAACAAGCATGCTATTCTGCATATACAGACTGATTTTACTGTTGTGGGTTTAGTAGTAGTAGTTTTTTTTTTTGGATAGAGTAAGGGAGGGTTATAACCCCTGTCGGGTCATTCTGTGTCCCATTGGGGAGATTTCCCTTCACTTCCTGTCCCATTGCCAAAACAGGAAATTCCTTCAAAGTGAGGAAATCTCTGGATGTCACCAGAGCAAGTAAACCGGAGTATAGAGAATGAATCTGACACAGAAAGCAGTAAAGTTCTGACAGATGTTCTAATTCCGGTTCACTCCAAATGCTGTCCAAAAACATTAAAAAGCTTTCAGTGATCTTGTCTTCCAACATGCTATGAGAAACAGGCGTATTATTATTCTACTAAACCCAAAAGCAAACATTTATTATATTGCAGCTGTTTTGTTTTTTAGGCTTTCTTTCTTCTATTTTCATCTGGTGATTCAGCCAGCAAGATTATCCTTTTTCAAAAGGGCAAGCTGCGTAGCAGATGTAGCAGTTAGGCGGTTGAGATAAACCATTCACTACTGACAGGGGTGCTTACAAGGATCAGTTTTTATTTATTTATGTAAACTCCCAAAAAGGGAAAAAAATGGTGCTGTAAATGCGGTGTGAGCTGGAGTTTGTCCTGAATTTGTTAGTGTATCTAAATCTGCTAGTCCATCTAACACCCACCCCAACAATACTGCTGTTAAAGGTGCACCCTGTGCTCCTCCATCCAGAGTGGGGGCGCTCTAATACAGGAGGTATGTTATGTTGAGTGGGTTCAGGTGTCGTGTGGCATTGATCTTATGATGAGTGGGCCCCGGTACCCTGTATGCCGATGGCCTTACATTAAGCGGGCTCAGGTGCCCATGTGCATATGGTCTTATGTTGAACAAGCTCAGGTGTTGTGTGGTAGTGGTCTTACATTAAATAGGCTCAGATACCTGTGTGCATGCGACTCTACGTTAAGCGAGTTCAGGTGTCATGTGCCAGTGGCCTTATATTGAATGGGCTCAGGCATCCCTGTGCATGCACCAATACGTTGTGCGGGCTCCGGTGTCATGTACCATTGGCATTACAATGAGCGGGCTCTGGTACCCTGAATGCATGTGGCTTTATGTTGAGTGGGTTCAGGTGTCATGCGCCAATGACCATTAAATTGAACGGACTCAGGTGCCCATGTGCATATGCTCTTATGTTGAGCAGGGCCCAGGTACTTGGGCCCAGGTACTTGTGTGCATGTGACCTTACATTGAGTGGGTTCAGGTACTATGTCTAAGTTACCTTTACATTGAGTATGCTCATGTACTATGTCTGTGACCTTTACGTTGAGTGGGTTCAGGTACTATGTCTATGTGACCTTTTACATTGAGTATGCTCATGTACTATGTCTATGTGACCTTACATTGAGTGGGCTCAGGTACTATGTCTGTGACCTTGCATTGAGCAGGCTCAGATGCATTGTTCTAGAGGCCTTCTGTTAAGTGGGTACAGATACCCATGTGCAGTTGACCCTGTGTTAAGCAGGTTCAGGTGTCGTGTGCCAGCAGCCTTATGGTGATTGAGCTTGGGTACCCATGTGCATGTGGCCTTAGGTTGAGCGGGCTCAGGTACCCAATGTGCATCCAACCTTACATTGAGTGGGTTTGGGTACCCATGTGCATGTGGCCTTATATTGAGCAGGCTCAGGTACCCGTGTGTATGTGACTCTGTTGAGCAGGCTTAGGTGTCATGTACCAACGCCCTTATGTTGTTTGGGCTTGGGTAAGCATGTGCCCTTATGTTGAGCAGGCTAAGGTACCCGTGTGTGTTTGTGTGTGTGTGTGTGTGTGGCCTTCCGTTGTGCTGGCTCAGGTACCCCAGTGCATGTGACCCTATGCTGAGCAGGTTCAGGTGTTGTGTGCCAGTGGCCTTACGTTGAGCGGGCTCAGGTGCCCGCATGTATGTGGCCTTATGTTGAGTGGGCTTGTGTACCCGTGTGTATGTGGCCTTCCATTGAGTGGGCTCAGGTACCCGTGTGTGTGGCCTTCCGTTGAGCAGCCTCAGGTACCCGTGTGTATGTTGCCTTCCGTTGAGCGAGCTCAGGTGCCCATGTGTATGTGGCCTTCCGTTGAGTGGGCTCAGGTGCCCATGTGTATGTGGCCTTCTGTTGAGTGGGCTCAGGTGCCTGTGTGTATGTGGCCTTCCGTTGAGCGGGCTCAGGTACCCGTGTGTATGTGGCCTTCCGTTGAGCGGGCTCAGGTACCCGTGTGTATGTTGCCTTCCGTTGAGCGAGCTCAGGTACCCGTGTGTATGTGGCCTTCCGTTGAGTGGGCTCAGGTACCCGTGTGTATGTGGCCTTCCGTTGAGCTGGCTCAGGTACCCGTGTGTATGTGGCCTTCCGATGAGCGGGCTCAGGTACCCGTGTTTATGTGGCCTTAGGTTACTGTACTTTTTCCTTTGCATCTGGAATGGTAATTACCATGTTGTGAAGGATCACCATGTAGGAAACCTACAAGCAGGATACTTGAGAGCTGATTAAAAAGAAATTCCGCGTGCAGCTCCTCCATGTTTTACATTCAGTCAGGCCCGGTACAGAAGTATAATGGAAGTTCGGAGTACTAATGGGGAAAGCAGGTTCCTGACATCTTTTGGCTGGATAACGCTACTAATGGAAAAATAAAAATGAGCGATCGTTTTATCGCCGATCGCCCACCAGGAAATACATGTTCTCATTTTTTTTTTTTTTTTCTGTCGGTAACTTTGTGTGCAGACGGAGAGGGCCGCCTTGTGTTAATTGTTACATGAAAGGTCACACATTTTTCCCTTCTCGGAGAGTGTGACATCTGGTGACAACCCTCCCCGGATAGGTACAGCCTGTGTTTATTTTCCCTTCAGGGGTTTTACTTATTGGGCTGTGTGCAAGGCTGAGTGTTTTCTCAGTTGCTGGAGGTGTGAGGAGGAATCTGTGCCTCGCTCCTCCTGCTATGGCAAGCCTGTGTAACAAGAGCCCAGCAGTGGGTGGATTCCATTGAGATCGCATAGGGGTGGGGGCTGGGAAGGAAGGAGTAGCTGGCCAGGCATTGGAAGGCAGCAGAGGTGATTGATAGCTCTTGTGTTGTGCTGGGAGGAGGAGGAGGGGGAGCACAGGGTAATCTTTCATTGCAGTGCTAGCTGGGCTGGGGGAAGCTTTGCACAAAGTTGATCTCTTGCTTGGAGTGTGATCCATTCTCTCCTTTCTGTTTGTCCAGGGCGAGGATTGTGGTTAAAGCCCGAGCTGGATGGATGGGCATGGGGAGAGGGGCAGGACCCAAAGCCCTGGGACTCTTCAAAATCCTCATCGTCTTCCTATGTACATTGCACACAGGTAAGGGATATCTTCGGTGCTAAAGTTGGCCCTGTCCCACGCATCGGTGGATTGCATGCTTATTGCACAACAATGCTTTTATACAACCGGTTATTGTGTTTGCCGAAACATTGGCGGACAAGTGTATGAAATGGAAGGAATTTGGTGGCATTGCTTTTGGAGCATGCATGACATACCTAAACCCATATCCAACATTTCGGGGGCAATGCTGTTAGAGCATGCCTCAAAAGTCCAATGGTAATGCTATTGGAGCCTATACATCAACCGTCCAGAGGCATTGCTATGGAAGGATGAATGTTCTTTATAAACTTATATCCAACAGTCCAGTAGCATTGCTATTGAACCACATATATTATATGTAATGATTAAACCCAATAGTTTTAGTGTTACTGCTATTGAAGGATTATGCTGTATATTAAATGCAACAGTCCACTGGTATTGCTTTTGGAGCATGCATGCTATAATTAAACTTCTATCCAACAGTCTGGGGGCATTGCTATTGAAGCATTCATCAGCGGTCCAATAGTAGTGCTAGTGAAACCTATATATACATCAACAGTTCAAAGGCATTGCTATGGAAGGACGCATATTGTATATAAACTTCTATTCAACAACCCAATAACATTGCTATTGAGGAATGCATGATATAACTGAACTTATATCTAACAGTCCGGGGGCATTGCTATTGAAGCATTCATCAGCGGTCCAATAGTAGTGCTAGTGAAACCTATATATACATCAACAGTCCAAAGGCATTGCTATGGAAGGACGCATATTGTATATAAACTTCTATTCAACAACCCAATAGCATTGCTATTGAGGAATGCATGATATAACTTAACTTATATCTAACAGTCCGGGGGCATTGCTGTTGGAGCATTCATCAAAAGTCCAATAGTATTGTTATTGGAGCCTATACATCAACATTCCAATGGCATTGCTATGGAAGGATGCATGTTCTATATAAACTTATCCAACAGTCTGGGGGCAATGCTGTTGGACTGCACATATTTTACATAATGGTTAAACCCAATAGTTCAGTGTTACTGCTATTGAAGGATTATGCTGTATATTAAATGCAACAGTCCAGTGGCATTGCTTTTGGAGCATGCATCAGCAGTCCAAAGGCATTGCTATGGACGGATGTATGCTATATATAAATGTATCCAGCAGTCCAGGGGCAATGCTATTGGAGCATTCATCAAAAGTCCAATGGTAATGCTATTGCAGCCTATACATCAACCATCCAGAGGCATTGCTATTGAAGCATGCATGCTATAATTAAACTTATATCCAACAGTCCGGGGCAGTGCTATTGGAGCATTCATCAACAGTCCCATATTATTGCTATTGGAGCCTATACATCAGCATTCCGAAGGCATTGCTATGGAAGGATGCATGTTATATATAAACTTATTCAACAGTCTGGGGGCAATGCTATTGGAGCATTCATTAGCAGTCCAATGGAAAATCTACTGGCACTTATACATCAACAGTCCAGAGGCATTGCTATGGAAGGATGCATGTTATATATAAACTTATATCCAATAGTCCGGGGGCAATGCTATTCATCAACAGTCTAAAAGCGTTTCTATGGAAGGATATAAGTTTATGTAGAATTTGTATCCAACTGCCCAGTAGCATTGCTATTGAACCACACATATTATAGGTAATGATTATACCCAATAGTTGGGTGTTACTGCTACTGAAGGATTATGCTATATATTAAATAGAACAGTCTGGTGGCATTGCTTTTAAAGCATTCTATATATCAACAATTTGGTTGCATTATTATCAAAAGGATGCTATATATAAATGTATTGCAGTTAAAGCATGCCTGCTATACAGAAGTATATCCAACAGTCAAATGGCATTGCTATTGTAGCATGCATGCTATGCCTATAGTTATATCCAACAGTCTGGTGGCATTGCTATTCAAACATTCCATAGATCAACCATGCAGTTTCATTGCCATTGAAGGATGCTATATATAAAGTTATATCCAAAAGTTTGGTTGCATGCTATACATAAATTATATCCAACAGTTTGGCGGAATTGCTATTGAAGAATGTTCTATATGAACGTGTATTCAAAAATGTGGATGCATTGCTGTTGATGCATGCATGCTATACATAATTATATCCAACAGACCGGTGGCATTTCTATTAAAGGATGACAAATATAAACCTATACCCAACAGTCTGGTGGCATTGCTAGTAAAGCATGCCATACATCAACAGTTCAGTTGCATTGATATTGGAGGATGCATGCTATATATCATTATATCCACCAGGCTGTTGGCATTGCAGTTGAAGGATGCCATATATAAACTTCTATCCAAACATCTCATTGTATTGCTATTGAAGAATGCCATATATAAATGAAATCCAGCAGTCTGGTGACATTGCAATTATTGCATGCATGCTTTACATCAGTCCTCTCCACACTGCGGCCCTAGGGCTGGATGCGGCCCTTTGCTTGCCTTTATCTGGCTCTTGAGGCATCATTTCGTCCACTGACACCAACTATGGGGCATCATTTCTTCCACTGACACCAACTATGGGGCATCATTTCTTCCACTGACACCAACTATGAGGCATAATTTCTTCCACTGACACCAACTATGAGGCATAATTTCTTCCACTGACACCAACTATGGGGCATCATTTCTTCCACTGACACCAACTATGGGGCATCATTTCTTCCACTGACACCAACTATGGGGCATCATTTCTTCCACTGACACCAACAATGAGGCATCATTTCTTCCACTGACCCCAAATATGGGGCAAAATTCCTGCCACTGACACCAACTATGGGGTATAATTTATTCCATTGGCAACAAAAATGAGGCACTATTCCTGCCACTGACACCAATTATTTCTCCCCCTTCTACCAAAGTTTGGGCATTGGGCGCAGTCCGGCCATTGTAAATCTGAAGGACCGTGAACTGCCTCTTTCTTTAGAAGGTTTGGAGACCCCTGCTCTACATTAACATTATATTGAGCTTCCTACAGCTCAGGCAGTGTTGTGGTTGAGCATTGTGTAAATCCCACTGTGATTGTTGAAAGTCAAATCAATGCAATTTACTACACGAACCTCAGAAATTGTAACATTGTGTTCTCCAGCAATCACAAAGTTGCATTGATGAGACTTTGCGGTGCAGTAGAGCTTTTGTAATGTATGGATTGGGCAGACAATAAGGCATTCAGGTTTAGTTCAGGAATCACACGTATGTCTGGCCTGTGAGAGGCCCCTGAAGTGTGGAGTGGGGCTGCTCTGCGATGTAGCGTCTATGTGTTATAATGAGGTTTCTGCGGATCTCGGAGTAAAGTCTGGATAGGAATACCTTCCCACCATTGTCCGGTTCTTGCTCTCAGCACATACATTATAATCTGATTCTACAATCCCCTATAGATTTGTCAACAACGATGTATTGGGCCCCATTCACACCTGAGCATAGCAGGAACGTGCGTTGCCGCTGGCGGGGTTTTTTTCACGTTTTTTAAGTACTAATGCCCTTTTCACACTTGTGCGACTTGTCCTGCAACTTGGGACTGTCAAGTGGTACCCCATGATTTCCAGTGAGTACCGGTTATATCTATGCGACTTCAAAGTCCCTGCACTTCTTTGGTCCGACTTTGATGCGACTTGAGGTCCATAGACCTCCAAGGTTGCTCAGGCATTGCTTCAGGTCACGTGACTTTCAGGTTGTATAAGTGTTAAAGGGGTTAAAGGCTTGTTGTCCTTAGGGCAGCTCACTCACTTGAATCGGCGGCCCCCGCGCAACAAACGTCCCAAGTGTGCGTCTTGGCATGTTTTCTATTGCGGCAAAATGCGCGTCTGTTAACTGCGCTTAGGGTGCCAACGATCGATGCCACCGTAAGCTCGACCTGCAATTGCAGTGCATTTCTGAAACGTGCTGCAGCACATTTAGGAAATGCGCAAGTGTGAATGCAGCCTTGGGGCCGGCCCAAGTGAATACAAATGAATTGGACAGATTAGGAAGGTCTTCATTTAACATCGATTTGCTAAATATAAAGTTGAGTGTATAAAGATTGTATGGTCAGATTGTAATGTGTATGGTGACCCTTAGACTCCTAGTAGTAAACAGACGCACAGCACTGCATGCCTGCCTTTATTGCTTTTGAAGGTAGGGCTGCAGAACCTATAGAATCAGACCAGAAATAGGCATCTGTTTCTAATGATTCCCAGTGTTTTGCTGGGTTGAGCCTTGCCTGCGAATTCCTGCCAGCCTTGTTTTTGTTGGGGGAGGAGGGCAAAGCTCCACACTGGGGGGTTTGTTCTTTGCAAAGATGTCGAGAGTTTCTGAAAACTTAGGGAGCACTCTGCTGAAGTTTGTAATTGCCTGATCAGAATCCCAATATCGTGTGTGCAGGACCTCCGGGGCTACTTACCTGCAAGAAGATTACTTTGTAACAGACCTTTGTTACCGATTCAGTGTTTGTCAATTTTTGTAGCAAATTGAAACATGCTTGCAGGTTTGCAGAAAGCACAGGTAATCGGGCTGAATTTATAAGGGAAAACGTGCTTTCCAAAAGGGTTTCTTTTATTAGGTTTATTATAAAAATAAAAAAATAATATATATATATATATAAATTTCCTTTTTTATTTCTTATTTTTTAAGTTATATTACTTTTTTTTTTATTCCAATTTTTTTTTTGTTTATATCTTGCAAGGCATGCAATAGACATTTCTAATAAAACGTATGGTCTAATCTTCAACCCCCATATTAAAGACGGAAAATAAAGAAACCGGTTGTTAAAATAATATAAATATATATTATATTAAAGCTAGCTAGGCATTTTTAATGATACTGATGATCTAATCTTCAACTCCTGTTTTATAACAGAGAATTATTATTATTATACAGGATTTATATAGCGCCAACAGTTTGCACAGCGCTTTACAACATGGGGGCAGGCGGTACAGTTACAATACAAATCAATACAGGAGAAATCAGAGGGTGCTGTTCGTTAGAGCTTACAATCTAGGAGGGAGGGTCAAGTGATACGAAAGGTAATAACTGTAGGGGATGAGCTGATGAAGAAAATAAAAAGTGAAGTTGTTAGGGGGAGGCAGGATAGGCTTCCCTGAAGAGAAAAGTTTTCAGGGATCACCGAAAAGTGGATAGATTTGGAGACAAACTGACAGATCGGGGTAGGGAATTCCAAAGGATGGGAGAGGCTCCGGAGAACTCCTGGAGGTGAAGATGGGAGGAGGTGATGAAGGAGCTGGAGAGCAGGAGGCCGTGGGCTCGTACAATGTAGAGGGGGGGACAGCACAAATTACAGTATAGTTCAATGCAGAAGGAATAGGAGGGCCCTGCTCATGGAGCTTACATTCTAAAGGGAGAGGGGAGAATAAAGAAAAAATTTATTAAAGTAATAAATATTAATATATTTTAATAAAAAAAAAATATATATATATATATATATATATATATATATATATATATATATATATATATATATATATCTTTTTTTTATTCTATTACATTTTTATTTTTTTCATGATTATTT
>BLSH010349346.1:132303-154205 GCA_018402905.1 Glandirana rugosa | reverse complement strand
TTTATTAGTACTTTTTTTATTTTTACATTATCTTATTTTTTTTCTTATATATATATATCTTTTTTTTATTCTATTACATTTTTATTTTTTTCATGATTATTTTTATTGATTGGTTACAGCTAGCAAGGCATGCAAGATGCATTTTTTTTAAATAAAAATGGATGATCTAATCTTAAACCCCAAAGCAGAAAAGCAAAAAAATAGGTATAATCTGGCTACTGCCATATGTGAGCGCCAAAAACGCAACTTTTTCTGCTTGCAGGCAATTATTTTTTTTTAATGATCTGAATGCAGCGTATTGTTTTCTATGAGTCCGAGCACACGGGCACGTTAAATAGCGCAGTAATCCTGTAAAGAAAAGAAAAAAAACTTGCGTTACTGGTCTGTATTTTATATGCTAATTTGCATATACGTGCGCAAGTAACACCCTAAAGAAAGAGGAAAAAAAGAAAATGTGCCAAAATTATCAATTTGAATAGTAGAAAGAAATATTATTTGATTATTTTTATGCAGAAGATCATTCTGGGAGTTAGAAGGATTGAATGTGCTTATACAGATAATTTGCACTTTGTAGATGCAAGCGCTTTACTCGTATTTTTTACGCAGGAACTTTCAAACCAGAAGATCCGGTGTAAAAACCGTTCTGTACGCATGGGGTTGATGTGCGATTTCATTGCCCCTCGTAATGTCCACAGATAAAACCGCAATCCTTCTGATATTCAGGTTAGCAGTTATTTTATTTAAAGAAATTTTTTTATTCAAAGACTGAAAAATGCTTCCAATCACCTCCCAGCCATTTATAGAAGGAATAAGATCTGTTTAATGCAGATTACCTTCCTAATTACTATTCAGATTTTCTACTTTATTGGATTTTCCTTGTATCATTCAAGTGTTATATTGGGTGAAAGATTAATCCCGCTAATTAACCAGGAGCTCTTCCATAGTTCAAATTTTAGATTTACAGAGAATAATAAATGTAAGGGGAAAAACAAATCTGGATTCTTGACTCCTCATTTAGGGGTTTTGCGCACCGGTGTCTAAATCGCAATCCGCTTCTAGAAGCCTTTCTTTGCAGTGCGATTTGAGTATGTATGGGCTCAAATCGCACAACAAAGGTATAAGTAATTGGTATCGGTGAGTGCTTGAGCACAAGTATTGGTACTCATACTCACTAGGGTTGCACCGATACTGACACTAGCATCGGTGCAACCCTAAGGCTCCTTTCACACTAGCGCTCCGCTGCTCAGCGGGGATCCATCCATATATCCCCGCTGAGCCGGAGGATGACAGGACCGTCTCTGCACTCTGTGCAGAGACTGATCTGTCACAGCTCCATTTTCCTCTATGGAGGATCGGATGAACACGGTGCGGGTTTCCATCCGTCTGTTTTTGGCAGATCGGAGCGGATTGGATGTCACCGCTGACATCCGTCGCTCCATAGAGGACAATGAAGCGTCCATTTGGGTCCGCCTGAAAAATTGACAGGCGGACCCGAACGATCCACTCGTGTGAAAGAGCCCCAATACCGGTACTCACCATTAAAAAAAAAAAAAAAAAAAAGGTATATGTGCAACCCTACTTTCTGAGGCTCGATTTACACCTATGCATTTTTTTCAGGGATTTGGGCAGAAACGCACTACGGTCCATTTAACATGGTTTCCCATGGGACACGTTCACGTCTATTCTATTTTTTTTTTTTTTAACAGCCATTGCGTTTTTGGAAAGGGTCGGGGGCTTTTTTGAACGCAAAAACGGTGCATTTTTTGGTTCAATAGACTTCAACGGAGAAGCTGCAGAAAAGCATGAAATGTCTTTTTGTCGCATTCTGCATTTTGCAATCTGCCCAACAACAAATTGGCGAAAAAAAAAGCATAAAAAATTGCAAAACACATCAAAAAGCGTGTGAAAAAAAACATGTGAGCAAAATGCACAATAAAAAGCATTGCAGTAACGGATCAAAAGCAAACTGCATAGGTGTAAACCAGGCCTTATCTTTGCGACATTGGCTGCGACTTTCGAGGGTTTTGTAAGTTCAATAATATGCTGCACACTTAGCGTTGTTCTGATTGGCCGATGGTCGCAAAACATCACACGTTGAAGTTGCAATCAAAAGGAAGTTGCATGGCTTTGGTGTTGGGGCAGTGTGAACCGAGCCTGAATGTGGCTTTTGTCCATCCGTTCGAAAATCAAAGGCTAAAAACAAACGAAATTTTGAAGTACCTCTGAATGACATTCAAGTCATCGAATGTACTGAGAATTTTTGTAAGAATGTTCAAAAATCTACTAAGATACGGCCAGTATAACTTTTGCTGTTTGCAACAGAAGCGGATGGCAACATCTCCTGACCCCCTACCGCCATGAAGTTTTGGACATCCATCATTTATTGAAGGGCTTTTTAGCGGTTGCTGCACACCTCCGAGCTTCCCCGCTCAGCTTTGTTGTTGTTGTTAGATGCAGATCTGTCTCATTGGGACTTTGTTAGCTGATAAATCCCCTTTGTGTTGTCAGGGAAGGGGGGATGTGCAAAGGGAAAGCTGCAGAAAAAATAGAGCGGCCTCTCCAAATGGTTAAACCAGCACCTTTCAAATCCTCCACTGACAGCGTCTCTCTACATTCCCAGATGAAGCACAGATGTGAAAATATTTTTCTTTGGAGGTCGTGCACCCCATAGGGATTTTGGATTCTGCTTCTTTTTAGTTGTTGTTGCACATGGTAGGGTGAGGTACTTGGTGCACCGGAGTATGGATGGAGAGATCAATTCAACATTTGGAAGACGGGCTACCAGCCAAGTCCTTATGTTGCTGGCAGTTGCTTTGTGTTTTGTCCACGAATGTTTTCATTTTCAGGCTGATGTGGCGAAAACTCTACCTTTTATTTCACAATAATTGTATGCAATGATCGTTGAATGCATGGAGTGCTAAGAGTTTCAGCAGATTGCTCATAAATGTGAAAAATGTTCCCACCAGAGCCTCCCCTTACTTCAGAGGCCACCTTTGGAGTCCCCCGTTGCATCATGGTCCCTATTAAAGACCCCCCTTACATTGTGGTCCACATCAAGGTTCCTAGCAGATTCTCCCTCCCATCAAAGTCCCCATCAGAGCTTCCTAATATCAGAGTCCACCTTATGAGTCCCCACGTACATCATGGCCTGTCTTAGGAGTCCCTGTTACATTAGAATCCCAATTAAAGTCCTCCCTTACATTAGGATCCCCATCAAGGCTCCCAGCAGGGTTTCCCCTCACATCTGAGTCTCCAACTTACATCAGGATCCCCATCACAGCCCCCTTTCATCAGAGTATACCTTAGGAGTGCCCCTTTACATTAGGGTCTTCATCAAGGTTCCTAGCAGGGTGCCCCCCCCCCCACACACACATTAAAGTCAACCTTAGGAGTCCCTCTTACATCATAGTCTCCATTGAAGGCTCCCTTACATTAGGGTCCACATCAAGGTTCCTAGTAGAGTCCCCCCTCACATCAAAGTCCCCCACTTACATCAGACCCCCCTAATATCAGGGTCAACCTTAGGAGTCCCCACTTACATAATAGCCTGTTTTAGGAGTTACTGTTACATCAGAATCTTCATTATAGTCCTCCCTTACATTAGGGTCCCCATAAAGGCTCACAGCAGGGTTCCCCCTGCATCTTTCTCCCTCTTACATCAGGGTTCCCATCAGAATCCACTTACATCAGGGTCTCCATCACAGCCCCCCCTTACATCAGAGTCCACCTAAGGCGTGCCCCCTAACATCAGGGCTCCCATTACATCAGAGTCCCCTCTTACATTAGGATCCCCATCCAAGGCTCCCAGAAGGGTCCCCCCTCGCATTAGAGTCTCCCACTTACATCAAGGTTCCCATCAGAATCCACTTACATCAGGGTCCCCATCACACCCCCCCCCCCTTACATCAGAGTTCCCATTAATGTTCCCCCTTACATCAGAGACCCCATCAAGGCTCCCAGCAGGGCCCCTTACATTAGGGTCTACATCATGGATCCTAGTAGAGTCCAACCTCACTTCAGAGTTCCCCACTTACATCAGGGTCCCCATCAGATTCCACTTACATCAGGGTGCCCACCATAGTTTCACTCACATCAGAGTCAGCCTTGGGAATCTTGTGTCTTTATGCCCCAGGTTGGCATGGTGTCCTCCGTAGCATTTGCAGTGACAAGGCAGTGTAGGATTGGCCAGAAGAGGGATTACTTTGATGGAGTTGGTCAGCTTTAACATGTATTGCAATATATGTACTGACTAAATATCCCTGTTTTTCATTGCATTGTTTGTTAAGAAGGTGGTAGCAGTGTGCAGGGGATCCATTCAGTATTTGTAGCCTTAGGAATCTGTTCCCCCCCCCCCATATATCAGAATCCCCCTTACATCAGGTTTCCTATGAGTAGTCCACCCCACAAGCATCCAACTAACTTGGAGGAAGACAGCGCAGTGGGTGGAACCTGACCCCATCTTTGGGCCGGATACAGTCCTGTAGCGGGCCGGTTTGGCCCACAGGCGGTAGTTTGGAGACCCCTCATTTAGGAATCATGGTCAACTATCAAACCTGTATTGCGGGGGAGGGGGGAATTACCTGTCAATTTACTGCTTGATTTGTTCAGTACTTGATCCCTTATGAAAGATGCATGAATGCCGAGCTCCCTGTGTGATATAATAATGCTACAAATTATTCATAACCCCCACACTATCACATTGGCAGTTCTTTTTTTCTATTCATGGTGTAATAAAAGTTAAAGAGCTTTTTTTATTGCTACTCTGCAATTAAGTCTAAAGCGGTTATTACGAGATGATGTTTGGTGTACGCCGATCCTCCTTTCATACAGCAATTGTGTTTTGATGTCTACATTTCCCTTCTTGCTTCAGTATCCTAGGACTAGGTTAATCCTGCAATAGGAAGGTATAAAGCGACCTTCCAACACCCAGGAACCTGATTTGGAATCACGGCAAGGCCTGGCTTCGGAAAGGGGAGATTAGGTGCCTGAGTAAATTTACTTTGCAAGGACAGATCAATCAGGTCCTCGGTTATCTGTCAGGACTACGAATGCAGATATTGCTGTAGAGGTCATAGCGAATGCAGGAGCTTTTTACACACTAGAAGCTGGTTTGTTGTGAGCTTTTCACAGATTTCGATAAGGAGCATAATGTACAGGCAAAGGGTAACCACCGCAGGCTGGGCTCAGCTGCCAAGAGTTTGGTTAAGGGATAGATGAAGAATTTATTGTGGTCAGCGTGCTGTAGACCCTTCTTTCAGCAGACGGGCTACATTTAGCTGGATGGGTAATTGGCGGTGGGTTCCTCTGTGTGCATTTCTTTGGTTCTAACACCTGTGTACACTGCATGCATACAACCCAAACTCAGTTTGTTTCCTGTGCTAACACACAGGGTTGTGTATACACCTGGTCAAATAATTGGTCCTATTAACAGCCAATTATTGCAGTTGAGTTGTAACTACTCCATTGCCCTGAGCTTCACAGATGGGGCAGTTCATTGCATCAAGATATTTGCCGGGCTTACATCATAGTGTGCAACACACGAGAGGTTACATTTAACGAATAACCCACAGAGGTCGGGCCGCTATAAATTTATGGAATGTCTCAACTTCTCGCTTTCATAAATCTTTTGGTTCTGAGACTTAAGCAATTGCAAGTGCTTTTGTAAAGCTTAACTCCAGGGAAAGCAAAATTCCTTCCTTGCACACTGCAAGGGTTAAAGCGGTAGTAAACCCATGCATTTAACAGGTTAAAAACCAGTCATATTTCTGGCACGTGCCGGGAATGTAACACTCCCATTGGTTGTGCTCTAAACCAAACTGTCAAACCATCCAATGGCTGGTGTCATAGCTGATCACATGTGCAGCATCATGGCAGTTGTAGATTAAACAGAGGCAAAGATGGCAGCTTCCTTGGCTGAAAATGATAGGAGGGTTTACTACCACTTTAAATGTTGGTTTACATCTAGGGGAGCGGGAAAAGCAGTTTTAAGCCAGCCATAGACTGTTCGAATCTCAGCCGGTCCTTGCTGATCCATCCATGAGCAAGCTGATTGTACCCAAGTTGATCCATTGATCGACTTTGTCGGGCTTCTAGCATGCAATTATTGTCAGTGTCTATAGACGCTAGCAATAATCATTGTGTTTGCCTGGCAGGGACAACTCCCTGGGCCCCACAATAGCTCATCAGGAGGGATTCTTCCATCAACACTGACTGTGTTGATGGGGGAATTTGGTGATTTTTTTTGTCCAGCAACCTGTTGGGGTTGCAAAATAATCTATGTCCTGCCTTAGAATAGATCTGGACATGCGTCTAACGCCTCCTTGCCTCTGATGCTTGATCCGCGTTCAGATTGCGCTCCAGAGGCTACTGACAGGCGGTGAGGAAGTGATGCAATGACTCCTTGCTGCCTGTTTTAACCCCATTTAAAACAGGCATTTAACTCTATTTTGGCCAATAAATGCTCTGCATTGGCGTGCTGCCTGCTGATCGCTACATGTCAGGTCAACTATGCCGCAGGGGTAAAGCATCATGGCCGCAGCATGGAAAACTCAAGGAGGGGGGCAATTGGCTGGCGGCAAAAAGATGCCCCAACTGAAAGTGTAAACGAGGCCTAACTTACCTGATTCTCTGAGCTGCAAGACCGGTCCCTACAGCCTCGTCTTCCCAATATTCTGGTGTTTAGATGGTCCTGACATCATCAAGTACCAGAGTCCTGCCTTGGACATGAGGATGCTAAGGAACAGTCCACTGTTGAAGCATAAGGGGAGAGCTGCCTGCCAGGGAGCGTGTACCTAAACTGACCTTTAAAGTCATACTAAAGGAAAAAAACAAACCAAACCTGTTATACTTAACTGCTCTGTACAGTGGTTTTGCACAGAGCTGCCCCATCCTCTTCTCAGGTCCCCCCGCCGAAGCTCCTGGCCCCCCCCCCTCCCCCAGCTTGCTATGGGGACACTCGTGAGTGCTCGCTCCCAAGCCCTGTTCTGTGTGTCCATTGACATACACAGCGGGGCTCAGCCCTGCCTCCCAGCTCCCTCTTCAATGGCTGTGATTAACAACAGCGGGACCCAATGGCTGCAGCTGCTGTGTCTGAGCCAGTGAGGAGCGAGAGAACCAGGAGACCAGCTGCTCTCGTGCACATTGCTGGATCAAGATCAAGCTCAGGTAGTAACCTATGCAGTGTGGAGGCAACCCCGCTACAATGGAGGATTTTTACTTTTCCTGAAGTAAGGCTTTAAGCCAAAAGGTGTTTGTCATTTGTTCTCATCGTTTTGCTTGGTGAAGTGCTTGAGTATGAACATCATACAAAATGTTTCTGTTTTATCTATATAAATGTCAGATTGGGTAACAGAAGTTCTCATCGTTTGATAAAAACTCTGGTCTGCGTGGGAACAGTAGAAGTAAATTAACGATAACCACATCTTTGGCAGATATGATCAGTGTATATTCAGACTTTCAACTGTTCATTCAATGTCCAAGAGAATGTTGGTTTGGTAGGGGTGCCATTTACATACCCAGCAGTTTTTTCAACAAATAAGGACTTAGGTGTCCGTTTTATGAAGCAGTGGAAAAAATCCACAGCTGACTTCTCACGCATTTAGAGGAGATTGTTCTCTTGATGCCAGTTTATGAGGCCGTATAGATCGCTTCACCTTTTGTGAAGTGATCTACAAACGCTTCCAACAGTGGAGAAGGCCCCCTGACACTGGAATCTCGTGAGACCCAACGAGATTAGGGTACCAGAAATTCACCGAAATACAGAGATGTCGGTTTATTAAGCAGTAGTAAAAATTATCACTGCTCGGTAATGGACATTCTCGGAGGAGACAGCCCACCTAGTTAATAAAATTAGTCCCCCTACACAATATATGTGTATATATAAACACACATTTTATATATATATAAGCGGGGGACATGGTTACTGTGTTGGGGGGTCTGACTGCAAAGTCAAAAATCTTCCTCCTTCCCCCAGGATTCCCTCTTCACTCCATGATTTACCACCTCTGAGCTGGTGAATCGGGAGGGTGAATTCTGACAGAGATCGCCAGTGAAGTGCTGAGATAGCAGCTTCATAAATTGGCCTTTTCTGTGTCAAGTCAGTGACAGCTTCTCAGTGTGTAGAGATGATCGGCAGAGAACATGTTCTCCCACAATCATCAATGTTTCATAAACCGAAAATGAACTGTGATAAGCAGCGATCCTCAGGATCACCAATGATCACAGTTTTATAAACCTAAAGTAGCTAATCTTCAAATAACCAACCCATGTGTGGGCAGCTTAGCAGTTGTTAATTAGCTGTATTTTTAACTAACTAGGTCTAAAGTAGGTAATCTTCAAAAAAATTCAACCCATGTGTGGACATCTTAGCAGTAGGACCCTTGGGAAGCTGCCTACACGTTTCACGCACTCCAACTGCAAAGAAGACCCGCATAGTTTATGGGCTGATATCTCACCTAGGTTTGGCAACTAAAGAACATAATTGTGAGTTGCTTTGCAGCTAAAACGTGTAAGATTTTCTCTTCAGTAGAGCCTAAAGCTAGCCATGCATGGATCAAAATTCAGCCGGAACCAGCCAAATTTAAGTCTAATGTATGGCCGCTCCCATTCATGAGAAGTCCATCTATCATAAAGCGGCCTGTTAGAAAATTTTGCTTCAATCAGTGCATGCAGCTAATTGTCTTCAACCCTGATCCGTGTATACGGAGGGGGGGTCCTCGCTGTCAAAATACATTGGCACAGTGGGGTGGATTCCCGAATCCACTTCAAATGTGTGTGTCCAGGTCCACCCTTGCTCTATACCAGCCATTCCCAACTAGGATTCCTCCAGAGGTTGTAAGGTATTCCTTGAGCAGTGGATGATTGACCTGCCATTGATGGTGCCTTCATAGATCCAGGTCCAGCCTTGCTGTATATCAGCCATTCTCAGCCAGAATTCCATGGAACCCTAGGGTTCCTCCAGGAGTTGCTAGGGGTTCCTTAAGCAATGAGCAATTTCTGCCTCTCAGATAAGTCCCCACTATTACCATTGATCTTTTTGGCTAGATGTAAGGTGGTAATTCCCAATAACCACAAGTGTAATGAGCATTCTTCCGTTCCCACTGACATCACACTGCTGTATCATGACTTTTATAGATGTGGTCCTTTTTAGCAGGCGTTTCCTGAGAACGGAAAGTTATTTCAAGGGTTCCTTGTGTTTAAAAGTTTGAGAGGCTGAATTAAACCATGTATGGCCAGTTTAAGACATGAGCAGATATACTACAAAAGTTTCACAAGCCGAAAAGGAGAAAAGAAAATACGCTTCATCTTGATGGTCCTTCTTAGGCCTCATACACACGGACGTTTTTTTGACGCCGGCGTTTTCTGGCATTTTTTGCAGCTCTCCATGTTAGTCAATGGCCCCATAAAAACGTCTGCGTTTTTGAGCTGTAGATGGCGTCGGCGTTAGTGAGCTGAAAGTAGAACCCACAGCCATCGCGTTCTGAGGCTGTAACGTTTTGGCATTTTTTGACGCCGACACCACAATATGCCAACAAATGCCACCTATTATACCGGCGTTTTCCCGCGTTTTTTGACGCCAATGTTTTTTGACACCGACGTTTTTAGGTTGAAAAATAGCAGAGGGATGATTTTTTTTAAAAAACCGCCTATTGACGCCGACGCTCACTAACGCTCAAAAACGCCGATGCATAACGCCGAAAAACGCCGACGTCGGGCCCGACTTTTTGTTTATTTTTTTAGAAACATCCGTGTGTGTGTGAGGCCTTAGTCTTCTTACATGGTAGCAGAGTTCTTGGGTTTCCCTAGACATGGTTAAGTGTGTTCTCTAATGATCTACTTCTTGCTGAGAATATGGTGACAGCTTTGGGAAGCATTTTTCTTATCTCGAGATAAGTGTGTCATGTGGGATTTGTACAAAGCATATTTAGGACTGTGTGAAGTTTTATAAGGTGAGAAGGACAAGCTGTTAAAAGACTTGTGGAGCTTCTAGGACTCTCTTCAAATCTTGAGATAAAACTTTTTCTCAGCCTTTGGTGTTCCCTGTATATATCTTGTCTTGTTCTGGCCTTCGCCAAGTAGGAGTTTTATTGTCGAAAAGCGCCATTGTCTGAGAGTTCTCCATTGTGCCAAAAAGATTAGTATTTTTCTCCTCGCTTGATATAAAAGTCAGTTTCTTGGCCGAATGTCATCTTAGTGGCTATATATAACAATCAGGCTGGACAGAGACTGACTCATTAAAAATGACGAGCAGTAAAACGTTTGTCCGTCCTCGACCGCATTGCCTTGCCGCCCGAGACTTGTCCTCACATCATTAGTTGGATCTCAATGGTGAGTAATTCGACTTTTCGAGTCTCAAGGACTCGGTGATCAGAGCGCGCTGCACACGACCCACAGGGACTCACTGACAGCGCATGCTCGGGAGGACGTACACGGACGCCCTCCCGGCAATTCAGGTCCGCGCTGTAGCCGTCTTTCAGCTATAGCGCAGACGTGAAGCAGTTAATGTGAGATCTGGGGTCAAAAAGACTGCAGATCTCACATTTACACTTAAATGCAATAAAAAAAAAAAATAGCCGAAGCCGAAAGGGAGAAAAGAAAATACGCTTCATCTTGATGGTCCTTCTTAGGCCTCATACACACGGATGTTTTTTGACGCCGGCGTTTTCTGGCGTTTTTTGCAGCTCTCCATGTTAGTCAATGGCCCCATAAAAACGTTGGCGTTTTTGAGCTGTAGATGGCGTCGGCGTTACTGAGCTGAAAGTAGAACCCACAGCCATCGCGTTCTGAGGCTGTAAGGTTTTGGCATTTTTTGACGCCGACACCACAATATGCCAACAAACGCCACCTATTATTATACCGGCGTTTTTTGACGCCGACGTTTTTAGGTTGATAAATAGCAGAGACTTGTCCTCACATCATTAGTTGGATCTCAATGGTGAGTAATTTGGGAACCGGTTTCTAGTCAATTGGAGATAAGGGGTTACTAATGGTTGTGCTTGAATAGGAACGGTTAGCTAGCAATCCCACGTGCACTTTAAATCATTTGCAGCGCAGCGATCGGTGTGACCATTACAAGATGATGACCCTGTTACCGAGACGGGGATTCTGCTTAGCTGGGGTTTTGATTTTTCATTTTTCCATGCAAGGGATTCTGGGGCAGGATACTTGGTAAAGTGATACTCGTGACAAGAGAGCTGTTAGGCTAGCAGAATCCTGAGCTCCTGTTACCCAGATTGAGTGGTTTACAAGCAATGAATGTGACTGTAGCTGGAAATATTCCTGATCTCCGAACATTAGGCCTCCGTATGGAGAAAGGAAAGAAAAATCAGTACTGCCCATAGGGACCTATGAAATTCCAACTGTCACTTCATAAGTGGAAGTGCCTAGCCAGGGTAGGGAACCTGCAGCTCTCCAGCTATTGTAGAACTACATTTCCCATCATGCTTCTGGGAGTAATTGTATCCATCAGCCTTGCAATGCCTCATGGGAAATGTAGTACTACAACAGCTGGAGAGCCCCAGGTTCCCTACCCCTGCGCCTAGTGGTTAGCACTAGGGCCACTGATAAGGCAGTACAACCAGCCCTCCTATACTGGGCCCGGGCACCATCCGTTCAAAAGGGGGGACCAGGGACCTTCTGAGCAGGAGGGCCGGCTGTACTCTCTAATTGCAGACACCGATCCTCTCCTGCCTCCCCCTGCAGCACTGCCAGCTTTTCTTCCTCTTTCCAGCTCTGGCTGCACTGCAGGGGGATTTTTCCTAGCACATGCACCCCTGCCATCTGCGGTCCGGGCCCCTCTGTGTGCCCCTTCCCCTGCAGCGCTTCTGGCTTCCCTCCTTTCCCACCAGCAGCTCCTGCAGTCACATGGAAATGTTTCAGGATTGAGAGCGGGGGAGTCAGTAAATATATAATTTACCAACCCCTTCCTTTTCTGAGTGAACACAGTGAACGATTGGTGCCAAACTCTCCTGTGTCCACTCATCACTGAAGCACAGTAAACTGTGTTTACCATGCTTCCGTTTGTGAATGAGCCGGAAGCCTCAGAGCATTTTCTATTCATTCATCTGTGCTCCTCAATCTACAGAGAGGGATATACATTATCAACTCTGTACTAATTTCTATACAAAATATACACTATATTGTCAAAAGCATTGGGACACCTTCCAGAGGTCAGAACTCTGTGCGGGCCAGTCAAGTTCCTCCACCTCAAACTTCCATGTCTTTATGGACCTTGCATTGTTCATTGATCCAAATCATTTGGTCGAGGGAGGATTATGGTGTGGGGTTGTTGCAGCTATAACAGCTTTCACTCTTCTGGGAAGGCTGTACACATGGTTTAGGAGTGTCTATGGGAATGTTTGACCATTCTTCCAGAAGTGCATTTGTGAGGTCAGGCACTGATGTTTCATGAAAAGGCCTTGCTTATAATCTCCACACTAATTCATCCTATAGGTGTTCTATTGGGTTGAGAACAGGACTCTGTGCAGGCCAGTCAAGTTCCTCCACCCCAAACTCACTCATCTATGTCTTTCTGGACCTTGCTTTGTGCTCAGGTCCAAATCATTTGGTGGAGGGGGGGTTATGGTGTGGGGTTGTTTTTCAGGGGTTGGGCTTGGCCCCTTAGTTTCAGTGAAGGGAATGCATAAGGTGTCCGCATACCAAGACATTTTGGACAATTTCATGCTCCCAACTTTATGAGAACAGTTTGGGGATGGCCCCTTCCTGTTCCAACATCACTGCGCACCAGTGCACAAAGCAAAGTCCATAAAGACATGGATGAGCAAGTTTGGGCTAGATGAACTTGACTGGCCTCAACCCGGGAGAACACCTTTGGGATAAATAATTCTGGTTTGCTTGTATGGGGTGAATGCACCAGCTTACACGTTTCGTGCTGAACATTCACAAATTCAGTTTTGATTTTGTGGGCAATTTTGAACTCCGATTTGCTATTTTGTGACAAATCAAGTCCAAGGTCTGGTTCACACCTATGTATTTTTTTTTTAGTACATTTTTGCAGAAACACACTACTGTCCATATAACATGGTTTCCTATGGGTCACGTTCACATGTGTGCATTTTATGGAAAGGTCCAGGGACTTTTTTCTGATTTTTGGTTCCACAGACTTCAATGGGTCAAAAACGTGTATTGAAAAACGCAAAATGCACCTGGAATCTGCAACCGTGTGAACTTTTGTTGTTAGATATTTACCTTCAACTATGTAGTGCAAGGGTCTGCCTGATTGTATACAAATTCTGTGTTTAGGTCTGACCTCATATTATTTGGTTTTGGTAAATCTAAAGGAAAAAATCTAGAGAAAATTGTATCGTGTGTATCCAACTTTAGAATCACAAATGTATAAAATTCTATAGGAAATGTATAGTTTATAGTATTATTTATATTCTTATGATATACAATTTAATATGGTAAAGTTTGAGACCAGTACATTGTCAACTCTACTAAATTCTATAGCAAACGTATCTAATGATATTTAATTAACCACTTCCCGCCGAGAGGGCGTACATGGATGTCCTCCCGTTTCAGTGGTTATACCGGGACGATGCCTGCACCTACAGACATCATCCCGGTATTGATTTTTTCAGCCGGCATTTCCCTGGACCGTAAGAGCAATCATAGCAGCACTTCAGCTGCTTGATTTTTCTTACAGGCAGCGGTAGGGGACCAGGAATAAAAGTGATAAAAAAAAAAATGTAAAGGGAAAGTGTAAAAATTATAAAATGATAACAAAATAAACAATAAAATAATGTAACCACATAAGGACTTGCCACTGTCGTTTTTACATTGGTACTTTGACATTAAATAATGGGGTTATGGCAGCAGATAGCTGCCATAATCCCGGTATCCTATTAAACAGAGGGCGGTCGTCTTTCGGATAAAAGTGGTCTCTGCAGCGGATTCGCCGCAAGATCACTTTTATCTGCGGCGGGAGAGGTGCCTCCCGCCGCTCCCCAAGTGGTCGCCGCTGCTTACCAGAACCGTCGGTAGCGGCGAAGATGTTCCGATCCTCTCCCCTCAGTAGCATAACATTGGATGACGGAAGTGACGTCAAACATCACTTTCGCCCAGTGGTCTTAAAGGGGACCTTTTTTTTTTTTTTTTTTTTTTAAATGCATTTATTTATTTTTATTTTATTTTTTTGCATTTAAGTGTAAACGTGAGATCTGCCGTCTTTTTGGCCCCATATCTCACATTAACTGCTTCACGTCCGCGCTATAGCTGAAAGACGGCTACAGCGCGGACCTGAATTGCCGGGAGGGCGTCCGTGTACGTCCTCCCGAGCATGCGCCGTCAGCGAGTCCCATTGGGTCGTGTGCAGCGCGCTCTGATCACCGAGTCCTTGAGACTTGGCTGATCACAGATCGGAGTAAGGGGCCCTGCCCCCTTACCATGTGATCAGCTGTCAGCTGTTTTTTTTAAAAGAGTTGCCTATAGAGATTTTTAAGTACCGTTTGGCGCCATTCCACAAGTGTGTGCAATTTTAAAGTGTGACATGTTGGGTATCTATTTACTTGGTGTAACATCATCTTTCACATTATACAAAATAAGGGACTAACTTTACTGTTTTTTTTTTTTTTTGTTTTTGTTTTTTAATTTGTGAAACTTTTTTTTTTTTAAAGTGTTTGAAAAATTGCTGCGCAAATACTGCGTGACATAAAATGTTGCAACGGCCACCATTTTATTCCCTAGGGTCCCTGCTAAAAAAAAGCATAGATAATGTTTGTGGGTTCTGAGTAATTTTCTAGCTAAAAAATATTTACATGTAGGAGTGAAGTGCCAGAATTGGGCTGGATGGCGAGGGGTTAATGTTTTGAGAGCAGTACATTGTCTTCTCTGGGTGTTCTAAAAAAAAAAAGCTGCTCTAGTTGTACAAAATTTTTCTACTTTGCTTTTAATTTTGAATTTTCACTTAAACAAAACCGAACACCTAGGTGCCCCGCCAGATGTTGGACGGGGGTGGGGGGGTTGCAGGAACGGTAAACAAGTTAGGCGGCTCGGCTTTGCATTTTCTTTATCATGTGTATAGATGAAGCCTTGCACCATATGTCTTCCAAGACTCCTGTTGAGCGGGCTTTTGAATGAAAGGAGCCCCTGTGTCTTTAAGAGAAGCAAAGCTTTCTTTCCTCCTCCTCCACCCCAACCCCCTTCCCAGTGTAACTGAAACCTGAGCTAATCCCTTTGCACATGGGGTAATTTATTGGCCTATTGGGCTTTTCTTGATGGCAAATTGCATTGTCTTTATTCTTGAGTCCAAGCTTTAGTGAGGCTTGCTTGCATTCCAGAGGCTCTATTCTCAGCTGATCTTTCACACCCCTCTGAGTACAGTCAAATAAGCTTTATTGGACTGCTTTGTTATGCAAACAAGACAATAATAATCAGGCCATTATTCCGCAAGATTGCTTGATTAGCAGTTCAAAAGAGGTCAGTGGAAGGACCTCAGCGCCCAGGAACAAGTTTTTCCAAGTTAAAGCTTTGCTCTTCATTTTTGTTTCTTCGCTTCTGGTAGTTTTAGCCGGTGACGATCGTACGTTTCCTAAAGCATGACGACTTAAGTTTCACCAAGAGTTTCTGCGTAACTCCAGTTATTATTATTATCAGGGCCGTCCCTACCATGGGTCCCAGTGGGTCCATTGGACCCAGGCAGCACTTAGAGAGGGGCAGCAACTTGAACCACGGCCGCCTCTACTTCTCTTCTATTTACCCAGAAAATTGATCACCAAGATTTTTTTTTCCAGCAGTTTTGTGTCAGGATGACAACTGCCCCTGCACTACCCTAGCCCGTCCCTATACTGCCCTAGCCCGTCCCTATGCTGCCCTAGCCCGTCCCTATGCTGCCCTAGCCCGTCCCTATGCTGCCCTAGCCCGTCCCTATGCTGCCCTAGCCCGTCCCTATGCTGCCCTAGCCCGTCCCTATACTGCCCTAGCCCGTCCCTATACTGCCCTAGCCCGTCCCTATACTGCCCTAGCCCGTCCCTATACTGCCCTAGCCCGTCCCTATACTGCCCTAGCCCGTCCCTATACTGCCCTAGCCCGTCTACATTTGACCCTAGCCTGTCTATATTTGACCCTAGCCTGTCTACATTTGGCCCTAGCCTGTCTACATTTGACCCTAGCCTGTCTATATTTGACCCTAGCCTGTCTATATTTGACCCTAGCCTGTCTATATACTACCCTAACCTGCCCCTATTCCACCCTAGCCTGTCTTCATAGTAAATTAAATTTTAGTTTTAATTCTCATGATTTAAAATAAAGGATGTGGGGGGCCTTTTGGTTGGCATGATTTTTTTTTTTTTTGAGGGGGGCAGCATTTCATTCTTGGACCCAGGCAGCAGAATGTCTTGGGCCAGCCCTGATTATTATAACAGTTTACACAGCGCTTTACAACTTGAGGGTAGATGGTACAAATACAATACACTTTAATACAGGAGGAATCAGAGGGCCCTGCTCGTTGGAGCCTACAATCGAAAGCCTCGTACACGCGGTGGGACGGTCGTACGACTGGACGTCCAAAATCGTATGTTGGCTGTTGTGTCTCGCGTACTGATGTGCACTAAGCGATCGTACGACCAAGCCTAACGTGGTCACGTGCTACGAGCGTATAAAGAGGAAGTTCAGATGAATGTTATTTGTGAATTAGGAACAGAGGTTTATACGAACGGACACTTTTGGGCGTTCCTGACTTCTGAGCATGCGTGTTTTGCACGTAAAGCTTGTTAGCCCAACTTCTCTGTACCCACGGTTCAACAGTCATACGACCGCTTGTTGTACAACCAAAGTTTTCAAGTCTGCTCATCCAACTTCTGTTATACGACCGTCGCACGTCGGCTGTTCTAATCGCGCATACTAACGGGCGGATGATCGTATAACAAGCTGTTGAACGACCATTGTACCGTGTGTACGAGGCTTTAGAGGGAAGGTCAAGAGCAGCCTTTCTCAACCTTTTCAACACAGAGGAACCCTTGAAATCGGCCTCTGGTCTCGGGGAACCCCTGCTAAAAATAAGAAATCTACAACTCATATTTCCGTGTGATGGTAAGTGGGAAGAATGCTCCTTATGCTTGTGGTCCCTGGGAAGAATTACCTCCTTAGAGATCGCTAAAAAGATCAATGTTGTCAGTGGGAACTTATCTGAGAGGTAGAAAGTGCCTACTGCTCAGGGGAGGGCTGGGCCAGGGGGCAGGGTGGCAATTACCCCCCAGGCCACCCTACCTTACATTCAAAATTGCTGATGGCCGCTGCTCACACTTTTTTCTTCTTGTGGAGGAAGGAAGCAGGGGCCAGGGGCGCAGCCACCAACTAACTGCAGGCAAAGGGGGAGGGGGGCACCCAGGGCCAGCTGTGCTGATGGGCACTGGCGAGCCTGCATTGATGGGCACTGATCAGGTTGCATTTGATAGGCACTGGTGCGGCTGCATTGATGGGCACTGGTGAGGCTGCATTGATGGGCACTGATGAGGGTAAGCTGATAGGCACTGCATTGCTGCATTATTTTTGTTAAACCTCTTTTGTTGCTATTAACATTAAATCATGTTACCACATTGTATCATAGTTTTCTTGCTTCATAACATCAATATCCATTCTAAAGCCAGATGGGCATGGATGGTGAGCTGATTCAGTGGTTCAGTGGGCCACTTGACTGGACTTGCCCCCCAGGCCTAAGGCTGCCAGCCCTCCCCTGCTACTGCTCAACCTATGGAGGAACTCTAGGGTTCCACTGAACCCTGGTTGAGAATCCCTGGTCAAGAGATACAAGAGGTAACTGTATGGGATGAGCTGATGGTGAAGATAAATGTACAGTTGTTAGGTTGGGGCCAGATAGGCTTCTCTGAAGAGATGAGTTTTCAGGAATCATCTGAAAGTGGACAAAGTAGGAAAAAGTCAGACAGATTGGGGTAGAGCATTCCAGGGGATGGGAGAGGCTCTAAAGAAGTCCTGCAGGTGAGCATGGGATGGGGTGACACGGGAGCTAGAGAGCAGGAGGTCTTGGGAGGAACGAAGAGAACGATTTGGTTGGTATTTTGAGACCAGGTTAGTGATATAGCTGGGGGCCAGGTTGTGGATGGCTTTATAAGTTCTATCAGAAGGAAGTAAAGCACTCCTTGGTGATTATTTTCGGATAGCCCAAGAATACTATTGTGTAAAATGTAATTACCAGGGCATTTAAATGCAAATTCCTTCATTAAGATGGTGATCATTGGGAATGCTGATTAACTAGAAAGTGGTGGGGGTGAGGGAGGACTTCACACGTTGCTAAGTGAACAAAATCACCTTTTGAGCCGTAACCCCAAATGGTTTAGTGTTAACCACAGAATATTACAATTAGTTGAATTGATTGCCCAGTTTGCATGCCAGTAGGCAAAAAAGTGTCAGTTGAGAGTACACGGAAATGTGCTTTTTAAAATCCGGGCCTGTTGCAGAGACCTGTCCCGTGGCATAGCCATTCTCACCGCACTGTTTTGCAATGTAGCAATTGTCATTAATGCAGTCACAATGGGTGCTTTGTCTATCAAGCTGTAGGAATAGGAAAGCTCTGTGCCAGGTTTTTTTTGGGTTATTGAAACCTATAATGCTCACGTCAAGAGTTGTTTTCACAGCTCAGCTTATGTATAGGAGTTTTTTGGCCAGCTGTAAACACAGAAAATGGGGTCCACCCTATTCACAGCTAAACCCTCAACAGTAAAATTAGACTATATATGCATTAAAGTGTGCTTGTTATACTCACTGTGGAACCTAAGGGGTTAATCATATACATTGTGTGAAAAGGCTGCTATATCCTGTCTTCTCTGATCCTTCCCTTCTTACACTGTGCCCAATCCATCTCCTGGTAAGGCAGAGCCTTTGGAGTCATGCTGCACATGCTCAGTTTAGTGTGTATTGCTGGCAGGGTGCATGTGATCTGCACAGGGCCAATCAGCACTGCGCATACAGAGGATCAGGGGTCGTGCAACCTCATAGGACAGTCAGAGTAGAATGAAAACTCCTCCTGTAAACTTTAACCAGACACTGATAGAAGTCACCAGACTGCTATATACTGCTGATGAGAAAAGGTATTTAGCAGTTTATATTTACTAAAATAATTGCATTTCCATGTTCTGTGTACTGTGGGAGACCAGATATAGTGAATGTAGGCTCCTGGGTATAGTAACACTTTAAGGCTTTTGGGAAGGAGTCTGCCTATCCTTAAAGTGGTTGTAAACCTTGTTACACTACTTTTGCCTACAGGTAAGCCTATAATAAGGCATACCTGTAGGTACCGTGAATATCTCCTAAACTTGCAGTCTAGGAGATATTCACTGTATGCGCTTGTGCCGGCGTCATCGGTGCATGCGCACTGAAGAAACGGCCCGCTCATGCCATTTCTTCAGGGCGAGGGCCATGACCAGCAGCTCCCCCACGCATGCGTGGGAGGGACGTCATCGTGGCTCCGGCCAATCATAGCACCGGAGCCCGGGAACCCAGAAATAACTCCAGGAGATGTGTTGCCGGTCACATTGGTGTGCGGGGACCGCTGCAACAGTGTCGATCTCTAAGGTAAGGATTTCAGAATAAGCATGCATACTAGCTCATTATGCCTTTGTCTTGCAGTTCTTTTGTTAAAAGTGATTGTACAGTCTAGTTTTTCTTTCTATTAAAATAACATTCTATTTACCAATGGTTTTGCACAGAGCAGCCCCAATCCCCTTCTCGGTTGCCTCTTCGGTGCTCCTGGCCCTTCCCTCTTGTTGAGTGCTCCCACAGCAAGCAGCTTGCTATGGGGGCACCCAAGCAGAGCTGCAGCTTCTGGTGTCCATTCAGACAGGAAGCTACGCTTCGGCCCTGCCCCCTCTCTCTTCTGATTAGCTAACTGACATTGACAGTAGCAGGACCCAATGCCACCGCTGCTTTGTCTTAGCCAATCAGGAAGGAGCATCCCAGATATCTTAATGCATCGAATCTCAGCTGGTTCAGCAGGGATTGGCCAAGACTCGATCCATCTATGGGGAGACTGGTTGTAGCCAAGTCAATCCATATACACTTATTGTGATTTATTTATTTTTTTTATTTTGTTTTATTTTTTTTTTAACCAAAAATATATAGCAGAATACTTATCGGCCTAAACTGATGAATACATTTATTTATTTTTATTTTTTAATTTGGTTTTAAAAATCATTGATTTTCTTGCTTCTCTGCCTCTGATACTCTCACCAATTTACTAGGATCCCACCAAGGTCCTTAGTGACCATAGCCCTGGTAAAGAAGAAACAGCTGCTCCAAGCCACTCACCCAATTTGATCTGATAGTGCTTACAGTCCTTTAAGGTGCAGGTGCTGCATGAGTAGTAGGTAGGTAGGTAAATGAGTCACTGGATGACTGCACATCCGAATCAATGCACTTTATTGTAGAATCATAAAATCCATAATGTCACAGGCAGAAAGTAGACAGTAGGCATAGTGTATCCAGAGATGGACAGCAATAGCTTGCGTGTTTCACATCATGGTAGGACGCTTAGTCATACCTACCGTAGCCCTGGTACTGAACTTATTGAATGTCCTGTATAGGTCGAATGGGCAACCCTGCAAGACCGAGACCTTCCAGCAGACCCTTCCCCTCTTCTTTCTCTATCCTCTTCCACTTTCCATCTATCCCTCTATTCCTTTCTCCACAAGTTTCTCCTCTCCTCTTGCTGTCTTGCAGCCTTCTTCAACCCTAAAAATATTATGAATAGAGTTGAGCGAACACCTGGATGTTTGGGTTCGGTACCGAACGTTATCCGAACTTTACCCCGGACCCTGAACCCCATTGAAGTCAATGGGGACCCAAACTTTTCGGCACAAAAATGACTGTAAAAAAGTCCTGGAAAGTGCTAGAGGGCTGCAAAAGGAAGAAAAAATGGTAGATGTTATTAGATCTGCAATCTGTCCCTCAAAGCAGTAATAATCTCTACCTAGTCCAGTATCAGATCGTTCTGTAATGCAGGATGAGAGCTCGTTCTGTAATCAGATCGTTCTGTAATGCAGGATGAGATGTTATAGATCTACAATTTGTCCCTCAAAGCAGTAGTAGTAATCTCTACCTAGTTATTATCACTGCAATCTGTCCCTCACAGCAGTAGTAGTAATCTCTCCCTAGTTGTTATATCTCCAATCTGTCCCTCACAATCTGTCCCTCACAGCGCCGGCAGCATCCTCTCCCTACACTAACCTGAGAGCATGTGACATGCAGCACTGTGACTCCAGCCTCATATAGAAGCTGTGTCACATGATGCACTGGCCAATCACAGCCATGCCATTAGTAGGCATGGCTGTGATGGCTTCTAGGGAAAACCAGTGAAACGCTTGTTGATTGGCTGCCCTGCAGCTATTCAACATGCGTGATAAAATACCGGAACCCAGAACCCGAACCCGGACTTTTTCTCAAACTTTCGGGTTGGGGACACGGACACCCGAAAGTTCAGTACGGACCCAAACTTTACAGTTCGGGTTCGCTCAACTCTAATTATGAAACAATGTTTTTGTACTCTAAAGTGGTCTTTCAGATATAGTAAGTTTCTTTCTTGGTTACTCAAAATATTGTGTTATTGATCGCCACGAGTTCTGCTATAGGCTATAGCCACTGAGTAGGCTTGCGGATATTTGTTATCAATTACCAATTTATTCTTGCATTGTGACTTTCTTTGAATGATATAGACTTTCTGGTGAAATCTCATGTTTTTGTAACAAAGTATTAATCTCAACTCGCTTGGGCTTGACATTTCAAACCCAGGCATGACTTGAAAGCCCACAGGCACAGGGGTTGGGCTTTCAAACTCTTTTTCAGGCCCAAGCCCAAGACCCAAGGCCATAAAATAGTGCGTACAACTTATCGACGTCCCGTCGGTTAGTTGTTCGCAAAGTGACCAAAAGGGATCT
>BLSH010349346.1:107710-124945 GCA_018402905.1 Glandirana rugosa | reverse complement strand
CAACAGAGCTCCTAAAATAAATTGTAAAAAATAATAAAAATAAAATTGTAAAAGTAATAAAATGAAATGGTAAAAAATAATAAAATAAAAATTAAAAATGCAAAGGTAGCTATTGGGACCGGGCCCTGGCATTTCACCACCATGGGGAGGCCCGAAGATGACAGAAAGGGGGCTTGTGAAAGGGTCCCGCTGCGCAACCATAATAAAGGGACCCACAATAGGAGTAAAGGGCCCCAGGATCAGCAGGAAGAGGGAAGGGCCCTGGCCAGGGGTCGGGGGGCCCTTCATAATTTCTTGCACCGGTGCCCTGAAGATTCTAGTTAGGCCTCTGGGCAGGCTGATTGCACCCAAGCCGATCCATCAATCGAATTTGGTACAACCAGCCTGTCATGATTTTTACATGGGATTACTGCCAGTGGCTATAGCTTGCAAGCTGTAATCATTGTGTCCTACCTGCCAGGAATGCTCCTTGCACCTCTCTGCCCACCATTAGAACACAGTAGCACTGCGGGGGCATTCCCCCATCAACATTGACGGGGGGAGTAAAGCGGTCTTCTTTCCTTCCACCCGTAGACCATCAAACCTTCTATGGGCTGCTTTAATATCATACGAAAGGAGTGCCAACAGCCAATCCACCATGGACTAAGAAGGAAGGAAGAGGCCAAAAAGTACAAAGCCTGCAACCGTTGCTAAACTGTTCATTAGTAGACTTGGGGCTCCAGCTTGGAGATTTTAGATCAGAGGTCCAAAGAGAAAAACCCATCAGTTTTATGCTTAAACTCACAAACTTCCACCCAGTACTGAAAAATCGGTTTTGTTGGACTTGGCCTACAGAGTACAGTGGGCTTTTAAAAACCTGCAGGGCTATTGATTCAGTAATATATTACAGTGATTCAAAGAGCCACGGTTCTTCTCCCCCTCCTCCTCCTTTTCACAAGTATGTATCTCATAAGCAGCTGTATCTCATAAACATCAAATAAACTGTGGTTGCTGTGTGGGTGTGGGGGCTGGTGTCAGGATTAGCAAAGCACTTCCAGCTTGTGCTTGGTTTTACTGCCTGGTATGTGATACTAACTGATAGCAGTACACTTATATACTTCACTTGTACTTTGCTTTGGACCTATAAACTCATGCGTCCCCTTTATGAAACCCGGCGACATCAGACGACAGTTGCCCCATGCAGACATTTCCTACGGTCAGCTTATATCAGTGTCTAGCGATAAAGCTCTTTTTGCGATATCTTTTTTCTGCCTTGTCCGGTTTCGAAAGTCACAAAGATTTGTAGGAACTTGGCAGTTCAAGAGTTTTTTTTTATGGAATAGAAGTTAGTTTTTTTTTTGTAAGAGAGTACCGTATAGTACAGAAGCCGCCATTAATGCCAATAGGAGTGTAGACTATGGTCAGCAATTCAACCGTTTCGACCACCAAGGTTGACTGACCATTCAGTACATGACGGCATGTAGATTAATGTTTTAAGGTATCAAAAGTCAATACTATTCATTGCAGATATGTTTCAGCATACTAAAAAAACACTTCTGAAAAAGCTAGTTGTCTGGCGTTAAGGGTTCTGAGTCACAGACCTAAAACATTCATGAAGCTTGTTCCAAGATGGTGACTCAGGGAGCATCAGGGTGACCCCCAGGCCATTGACATTCTCAGAAGGCGAGGTCAACACTGCCCTCCTCCATATTTCTTTCATGACAGATTTCTTTTAAACAATCAGTCATCTCAGAACAAGTATTTTGTTTCAGAGTCACACTTGACTTGCGGCCTAGTCTCAGGTTTGCTCAGTTGCTTCCGACGTTGATGAGGCACTACTCTCAAAATGCCGGATCCATTTTCCTTACATAAAAAAAAAAAATGCCACAGATAGCAGTTGAAACACTGCAGTGAAATTGGGCAGAGCTGGAACCTTTAGAGCAATTGTGTCCAACCTATGGTCTGGGGGCCGAATGTGGCCCTTTGCTTACCCTTATCCAGTACTTGAGGCATCATTCCATCCATTGACACCAATGATGGGGCACTATTCCTTCCAATGACACCAGTTTTGGGGCACTATTCCTTCCAATGACACCAGTTTTGGGGCACTATTCCTTCCAATGACACCAGTTTTGGGGCACTATTCCTTCCAATGACACCCGTTTTGGGGCACTATTCCTTCCCATGACACCAGTTTTAGGGCACCATTCCTCCCACAGACACCAACAATGGGATGCCATTCATTCTAGTAATACCAACAATGGGGCACCATTTATCCCAGAAATACCAACAATGGGACACCATTCATCCCAGTGATCCCAACAGTGGGACACTATTCCGTCCACTAAAACCAATGCTGATGCATTGTTTACCCTTGCTTGACACCAGAGCATTTTCTAATCCCACTGGCCACAGCCTGAAAAATCGTTAACTGGCCCTTTGTTTAGAAGCAAGCAAGGTGAGGGAAATAATAGTTTGCTATTCAATCGTAAAGACATGTCTGAATCCGAGAGAATGTTGGGTTGGGTTGGCTTTGGGTGATCTACACTTGTTCTTGGGACGGACAGATGTCTTCAGGGAGATATACTTGCTTTGGGAAGCATTGCAGTGTTCCTTTCTCTCTAATGAATTGATAAAAGCTCTATACTTAAAGCGGAACTCCAGGCTCCCCTCCCCCCTCCAAAAATTAAAAGTCAGCAGCTGCAAATACTGTAGCTGTTGACTTTTAATATTCGGCCACTTACCTGTCCAGGGATGTTAGTACCCCAGCAGATTTTTCTGATTTCAAAAACGGGTACCCGCTCCCCCCCGAAAGGTGCAAAATGTGGCAGCAGTGGGGGGGAGCAAGCAAGTAAGTGGAGCTTCCCCTATTAGGTGGAGCTCCGCTTTAAGTTGGTCATTCTCCCGTAGAATTTTGTTCAAAAGTTTTTGTTTTTGGAACTTTCGTGATGAGAAAATTCAAATTGGGATGGAATTTGGAAATTCTAACACTGAATGTGTGTGTTTTTTTTTTTTTTTTTCGTTTGGGGCAAATCCTAATATTGTAATGAAGCTTGATTAATTTATACCTAGAATTCCATTTAAATAACATGTCTGGATGAAATTTTAGGGGCTTCCAAACAAAATTAGTTGACTCAATGGGAGGAAAAAAAAAATTCTTCAAACATTTGAACGAAAATCTAGCTGTGTGTGGCCGGCTTTAACATTGTCTAAGACCGTGATTGAAAAAGAAACACATTTTTTTTTTTTTTTTTTTTTTTGGACTGATGAATTTCAGATCTGTTCAAATTTATGGCATGGGCCTGAAATGTCTTGCTGATGAGAGCTGATGTAATCAAGTCAAAGATTGCTTCCATATTTTGTACCTTCTGTTTCATGATGAGTTTGTTTGATCACAAGATTTATACATCTGTTGTGAAGTTATGAAGTCACACATTTTGATAACTTGGTTTTGTTTTTTTTCAGCGGTTGGCTCCTCGTGCAGAATTCTGAAGTGTAACTCCGAGTTCTGGTTAACAACATCAAACTCCCATCACCACATAGGCGCAGAGGACCCTGTGGAGGTTTGCACAGCGATAAGGTCGTACGCCCATTGCACGCGCCGCACTGCCCGCTATTGTAGAGGAGACTTGGCTTACCATTCAGCTGTCCATGGCATTGATGACCTCATGATCCAACACAACTGTTCGAAAGATGGCCCCACCTCTCAACCTCGTGTACGCACTCCACCTCCATGGGACAGCCAGGAAAGGTCTGACAGCCCTGAGGTCTGTAATTATGAAAAGAATTTCCATCGGCATGCTTCAGCCCAAAATTACACCCACTGCGGACTCTTTGGGGATCCCCATCTTAGGACGTTTTCGGACACTTTCCAAACCTGCAAAATACAGGGGGCATGGCCTCTTATAGACAATAATTACTTGAACGTGCAAGTTACCAACACTCCTGTTCATCCAGGGTCCGCTGCAACAGCTACAAGCAAGGTAAGTTGAGTCTTTTATACATGGGAGACCTGTGGACTATCTTGATGCGTGACCATACACTTTGTACCAAGGACTCACTGGATGCTGTAGCAAAATCCATGTACCTTATGTTTGGAAAATCTTACAAAGGAAAGTCTTTTTGTTCCCCATATCAGGCAGTTGGCTTCCTTCCTTCAGCTGCATATTTTCCATTTTAGGTTTGAAAATCCAAGGAATTTTCTGATTTGTTTTTTGCGAACAAGAATAGTTTGACGCTTTATGGGTTAAACCATTGTTGCTGCAGACTTCTACTGAGTGTAGAGTAGTCAGAGTTGGCCATTTGATCTCTAGATAGCTTTAGATCTCTCCTGGCGCTGTGTTCGCATTCTTTCCATTCTTTTACGCTTCAGGCTGAAGGATCAATTAGACTTTTTTGACACCTTTGGCCTGAAAGCTAAATAGTATTTTATTAATTGTCTGTCTTCCAAGTCTATGATATGTCTATTTTTGTTTTGTACGTTTTCTTCTTCTTTTTTTTTTTTTTTTTTTTTTTTTTTTTTTTTTTTTAAGACACGACTGCTTCCAAATGTGCAAATGTAGAAAGTATAAAAATGTGTTCATACTAAGTGTATATTTGATCTACCCCCTGTTGTGTTAAGGCATGCAAACACTTAAACCTCACAACCTGTTGTGTTTTTATCTGAACTGCAAGATAGGTCAGACAGACCTTCCCTGGTGAGATGTGGCTGTACTCTCTGATGTGTTTCACCCATTGGGCTTAATAGTTAAGCTCAATGGGTAAAACGCATCAGAGGGCAGAGTTGCTTCTCTCAAGAAAGAGAATGTCTGACCTATCTGGTATCAATAAAGTTTGTTGCATATCAGCAAAAAAACACAGCGCAGTCCAGTTTATGTGTTTGTGTACCTGGCGGGCAGAAGGTGGATCACGGACAGTCTATGCACCTGCGAATGGTTGCTGTATGTGCTTGCCTGGAGCGGTGTCATTTACTTAAGTCTCCTGTTGTGTTAAATCCAACATGAAAGCATTAGGCAGGGCATAGACAGTGCAAATTTCTTTCCTGCAACCATGGGTTGCAGGGGAGGGCGGGTGAAGTCCCTGCCAGGAGAAGACTGTGATTATTGTTGGAGGCTTTAGCAGGCGCTAGCAACAATAGCAAGTAAATCCGCCAGGCTGGTTGTACCCAGATTAATTGATCAATCAACTTGGTACATTCAGCCTGCCCACACATAGTTTGGATCTCAGCCAAGATTTGGACCGTCTAAGGGCGGCCTTGGTAGATAGGGAAGCTCAGTTAGATGCCCATTATTGTATTAACTATATACACATACTGTAGCTACAGGCACAGTGATATACATTGGCTCAGTTGTCACGTACGCACAGACTACTGATGGCGTGACACTCCAAAATAAAGGCATGTTTTATTTCTAGATTCCGAGCCATTATTCCCATCAAAGAAATGGATATATCAGATATAATTTAAGAATGAGACTGAAAGAGGCAGCCAGAAGCTATTCCGTATGCCAAACTGAATAGGGAACATAGAAACTACCATTGGAGAAGGATCTGAAATCCCCCTTGGTTCTATTGTAACAAAAGAAACCTATAGCAATATATCCACAGTATCCAGCACAAGATGAATACGAGATAACAAATTTTGAAGTTTGGAGTAACCAAACCTGGTCATCTGGGTGGGCATAGCACCATATATCCCACAGCCCTAGTTCCCAAAAAGGAGTCAAGGGATCTAAAGAAGCCAAGTGTGGTGGAAAATGATCTCTAGTGTGCGCCATAATGTTTTTAAAGTCACCTATCAATATAACAGGAAGAGATTGATGATCAGAAATACATTTAGAAAAGAGGTGAATGACCTCTGGGGTATATGGAGGAGATGCTGTTTCACCGCAAGGAACAATGTTTGTATTTGTGTAGTGATTTTTTTTTAGCTAGTAGCTAAACCTCCACTGGCACCACTTAGCAGGTACCACCTTCTACTCTACACAATAGGTCGCTCTTCTTGTTCTGCTGTGGGGGTTCCTTGAAAGTTAGCAGTGCTTTGCCTGGAAACATTGACCACGGAGCATGTCTCTGCTCACTCCTGCTTCCCAAGGCTCAGTATTGGCCTATCACATTGGCATACCTCCCAACATTTTAAGATGACGGAGGGACGCTGGACACCTTTTAGCACAAAGTATGTAGGCAAAGAATGAACACAGCCCTTCCATGCCCCAGTTAAACAAACCATGAAGAACTGATGCGCTAAAAATTACTATTCTTCTCTCCATTAATTTTCAAAAAAACAGGCTTTCAAAATAAGAGGTTGGATGAAAGTTTAATGTAGCTAAATATTAACTCTTTAGGTAAAAATTACATTTTGGTCTAGACTTCAAAACCAAAAACGGGGGCAACTGAGGAGGAAAACGGGACAGTGCCTTCAAATGAGGGAGAGTTAGGAGCTATGGCTTTGATCTCACCAGGACAGCTGTTGGTGTTGAAGACAGGCTCTAGGAAAACTGGTGATATTTGGGTTCTTAAGTGCCCCTTGAAATATGTAAAGTTTCCCCTTTTCTGTACTGGATTTACATGTTCTAAAGCTTAAAGTTTTTTTACCTTCATGCATTAAGGCAAAAAACCTTATATGTAACAGAATACCTCCCCTGCCCTCCTTATACTTACCTGAGCCCATTCCTGATCCAGTGATGTGCCTGAGAGCAGCGACTCTTCAGGCTCTCTCCCTCCTCACTGGGCAGATTATTGACAGCAAGAGCCATTGGCTCTTGCTGCTGTCTATTAAATCCTATGATGAAGGAGCAGGGCTGAGCCGCCCTGCCTGTGTCAATAGGCACACACATGGTGGCTTGGGAACAAGCCCACACGAGCGTCCCCATAAAAAGGTTTTCTATGGGGGCACTTGCTGAAGAGGAGCCAGGAGCACCAGCGGGGGGTGGAGAATCAGGGGCTGCTCTGTGCAATACCAGAGCAGGCAAGTATGACATGTTTATTACTTTATTAGAAAAAAAAAGAAGCTTTAATATCACTTTAGTCAGTCGTATAGCTTTTAGCAATATTTAAACTGTTAGGGTTCCTGTGTCTTCTCATATTTTAGTTTTTATGGTCATAAATAACAGTCTATAATTCATACCTGCTTTATTAGGTTATGAAAGCATAGAAAAAATGGGTAAGACATGGATATCATATGTGGGTCATCTGTATTTAGCTACCATCAGTTGGTTGATTTAGTTTTATATCAGTTCAAATGTGTAGACCAGCCATTCTCCACCAGAGTTTCTCCAGGTGTTGCTAGGGGTTCCTTGAGCTGTGCCTAACTGACTTCTTATCTAATGGTGCCAGCATAGTTCTAGGTCCAATGCCACTTGGCAGAGCCAGCAGCACATTTGCAAGGGCGATTCTGACCACCCCTGTAGGGGGAGGGAATTCTTGCCACTTACTCCCAGCAACATTAGGGACATTTTACCAATGACCCTTGACTAATCTTACCAGTAGTTCCCCAAGATCTGAACATTATTTCAAGGGTTCCTCTGGGGTAAAAAGTTTGAGAAAGGCTGGGGTAGACTCATTGTAGAATTCAAATTGGCACTGATGATTTTGGTAGATGCTAGGAAGCTAACAACTTTTTGTGGACTTTATTGTTGAGATCTCTGCACTTAAGTGTCTTGGTCTAAAACACTTGTAATGGCTAGTATGAGGATTTCCAAATCATTTTTTATTGATTTATGATAATGCTCTTTGAGTTGCTCGAACACACAAAATGGGAACACCCAAAACTCCTAAGTGGTTTGCGTTATCCAATCAAATCCATTTTCTACTCTGACAACTTAAAATCTGACTTCTAATTTGTTTTTGTGAGTTGTTGCAGTGTTTTTATATTGGCCTTAAATAATTCTGGGCTTGTTCATGCTAGGTGCAGTGAACTACATCAATCAGTGCAAGTACACATAGAAGCATTTGTTCTCTATGTGCCCTATGCACACCATACACGTGTGTTGATGGTCATCACATAAAAATACAACAAAGCCCAAAATTGCTTGGTCAATGAACCACAGCAAGGCACAAGATGCTGCTGTTTATACAGTTTTGTTTTGTATCTTCTGTTGTGGGAGACCTTTCATATTTTCAAATATTATTATTTTTTTATTTTTTTTACACTCCTATTGATTTATATTTCATTGTTTTTCCTCAGATCACAATAATCTTCAAGAACTTCCAGGAGTGTGTAGACCAGAAGGTCTACCAGGCCGAAATGGATGAGCTTCCTGCAGCTTTTATAGATGGATCCAAGAACGGTGGAGACAAGAGTGGAGCTAACAGCTTGAAAATTATTGAGAAGGTTGCTGGTCAGCACATAGAGATTCAAGCCAAATACATTGGTACTACCATAGTGGTTCGACAAGTCGGCCGCTACCTAACCTTTGCAGTGCGTATGCCGGAGGAGGTGGTGAATGCAGTTGAGGACAAGGAAAACCAGGGACTTTACCTGTGTCTTCAGGGCTGCCCTCAGAACCAGCAAATTGACTTCCGAACCTTTCACACTCAAACCCCAGAGACTGGCTTGTGGAGACGTGGGCCACCATTTACTCCTCAGATGGCAGGAGCCAAGTGTAAGGAGAAGCTTCCAGTGGAGGACCTCTACTTTCACTCCTGTGTGTTTGACCTCCTTACTACAGGAGACGTGAATTTCACTCTAGCTGCTTATTATGCCTTTGAGGATGTAAAGTTATTACACTCAAATAAGGACAAAATTCATCTGTATGAAAGGACCACAGACTTGGGCCCCGGCAATTCTGCTCCTCGGTTAGGCTTAGAGATGGCCAAGCTTCTTGTGGCGTTAGTGTGTTTGTTTCAGTGTTGCTGTAAAGTTATGTTTACCGTGTAAATCTTTTCACATTTTTGGGATGATTGCAGAGGTTCAGGCCTAGTTACTCAAGGTGTATTTGTTTCCGTGAAAGCACAAGTTCTAACACCTGTATGAATAATTTATTTACAGTGTTCAACAACTTGATAAAGGTACGCCTAAATACTTTTTAACACCAATGAGATGACAAAACTCCCTTCGGGAGATCCACCACTTCTAGTGTGAGGCATCTGTCTTTGATCCAAAGCGTAAACACCATTTGATGACCCTCATAGAGTAGATGTCCTTGAACAGGTTTCTTCTTAATCCTTTAGGATATGGACTCTAGGAGAGCTAAATTAGGAGCCTTTAACCTTGCTTATGCATCTCTGACACAAAATAGTCATGGATAAGACATTGCTTATCTGTTAGATTTGCCTAGCGGATCATTCATGCACCATACCTCATGTGTTCAATCAACATTTTGAATTTGTAGAGGGGAAAAGTATATTCCTCTCTGATTTATTTGTGGTACTGCAAGTATCATGGTGGCTGTGAAAATTAGCGTTTTGTGAATGTGGCTTTTGTGATCCATAATAAGCTGTAAATGCATGAACAATTTAGGGGTGCTCAGTCAGTATCGGATGACCTAATAACAGTAGCACATATGGGATCATGCTTCTCATTGTCAATTGTGCAAGTAGCCATAGTTCGCATTGGCCATAACACTTAACCTTGCAGAACTATGGGTAATGACCAAGAGAGATGTTGCAGCCTTGACATGTTAACGCTAGCCTTGGCTTAAACATAATATTTTAAGTAATGGCACAAGTCACATAGGACCTAGTGGACCGTATGTTTGAAGGAAGGCTGGTTGATATTTGCCAAGCAACCCACAAGTCTTCATTTGGTTTAATTCAATTTCTCGTCTATGAAAGGGACAATGTGGTTTTTATAGGCTATACCTTTTTTTCCATTTACATTTTTTTTTTTTTTCAGCTGTAAAGCTTCAAATGGCAAAACCATTGAGTTTACACTATGATTAAAATCTTGGTTAACTAGTTAGTTTTTAAAACTAGAACAGATTGAATCTTTGAAATGCCTGGGTTAACATTTCACTAAGTCAAGCTGTCACGATTACGGGTGAACATTTATGGGCATATTGGTCAAGGTGCATGCTTTTCCCATGGCTGCAGATGTTGCATCCTGATAAGAGCTTGGAGGAACTGATCCACAGTTGCCGCCACCAGCGGGGTCAGTGGTGCTACGAGCGCTCAGCCTACCATGGTGAGGCCGCCTCTAGTGACGAGAAAAAGCAGAACTCTACAGCTTGTTATATTATGGTTATAAATCCCAGAATGTTCTGCAGAGCAGCCTGGTCTTTAAACCTGTGATCATAGTACACACCATTTACTGGTATGACACTGATTGCTAAAGCAGAAGTAAAGTGTAAATATCCTATAGTAGTCACATGTAACGCAAACAAAATGCAACTTGTGTTGGATGTAATTTATGTTGTCTATAATATGTGGAGAGTTTGTGTTTTTTAATAGCTTCACTGTACATAGAGATGTAATATGTTCAGTGTGTTAAAAACAAAAAAGAACAAAAAAAAAAAAAAAAGCTAGATGTGGAAACTACTTTATTCCCATTAGGTTGAATTTTGACCTTCCTGATGTACTATGTAAACACTAGAACTCTCATGGGAAAAAATTTAAACTTCTTTTAACCAGATACAAAAAATGTTATGGCAGCTGTGACTTTCTATCTACCAGTGCCATTTCACACACTTCCTACCCCTATTTAGTGGACGGCACCAACATTCTCGTCCCTTTATAGATTGAATTTAACACATCTAGGACATTAGACGTAGAATATTTCATATATTAACAATGTATGGCAAGCTGAATTCTCAGGAACCTTAGTTCAGACCACACTATAGGGTTTCTCTATAGTGTGTCAGAAGACAGGATGGTCTTTAAACTTTTGATGTTTCTCTGTATATTTTTGGGTTCCAAACAGATCTCGGCAGCCACATTTTTCATTTTCAACAGCAGGAGCTCCACTGTGAAAACTGGCCCAAGGGTACTTTTTATCTACTCCAGTGCTCAAACATCTTGTTTGAACAGAGCTATCTTCACTAAAATATGGAGGTAACTCGTGGCACACTGCTAAAATTTACTAAATTCTGTTGGAGCATAAGCGATAGGTTTTCTCCAAATTTTGGACACTTGTGAGAAGAAAGGAGCTGCCCTATGGCATGAATAGTGATGAGGTATTCCCTTGAACACTGGCATAGGATGCAGTAAACACAAGAGGTGGCTCATGCTGAGTTCTATTAAGAACTGGGTGAACAACCAAATAGGAAAGTCCTTATGTAGACAAGCCCTTTCTGGCTTTGGTAAGGCTAGGTTCACACCTATGCGAAACTCGCATCCAATTCACGTAGCAGGAGATTGTGACCGGCTCTCTATGGAGCCAGCTCACACATCTCCGTTGCGTCTGCGGAGCAGATTGCACAGGACTCCTGTGCGTCTTTGGCTCCGTTTCAGGGCAAAATTCGTCCCTGATTCGTCCCTGAAATGGAGAACAGGGACGCACCGGACCCCTGCTGTGAGCCACATCCGTGGGAGGTGTGAACCCAGCCTCACCATGAGCTCCAATAGTTTGACTGTAAACTTGGTTTCACTTTACTAATCCACTGCTAAAAAACATAGTTGGTTAATTATAAATGAAGAGGTGGACACGTCCCAGGAGCCATGTAATCTTTTTACCTAAGAAAATGAGATGAAATCTTGAGTTTTTTTGGCACCTCGATTGACTGCAGTGGATATATATCTGTGGCTAATTGAAACCGGCCAACCAGCTCATGGATATCCAATGAATTTGCTAACTTCTGCTATTAGATTTAAACTGCTAGTGGTACTAATAACTTACACTGCAAATGGAGCAATATCTGTTCTGGCAATGTAAATGTCAAAAAGGTCTTCAATATTATTGGAGACCCATGTGTTGGAGTTGCTGCAGGGTATCACATTTTACAGTTGATTTAGAACTGTATTTCCTATGATGTTGTTACCCCAGCACTTTGTTCTTCAAAGGGCAAATCGTTCTTTGCCTTCATTAAATTGGGGGTTCCATTAGGTTGTTGCTATGTACATTGTCTTAGCTCCTTCTACATGCTAGTGATTAGCACAGCTGTGTTTCTCCAGCCATGAACAGATGTTAGAGTGTCTGTCCTTCAAACATTGTCTAGTGTAGCGTACTTCACGTTGTAACTCTATGGGTTGAGAAGGAAATAACTGCTGGTGTATCAATGTTTAGAATAAGTGAAGCACTTTATTGTGGTTGTGTTAAAAAGAAAAGCCTGGTTAAATGTTGCCAAGATAGACCCATCTAATATAGAAGTAATGTACTTACAGCAAAAGGGAAAAAGAAAGCAAGCCTGTTTTTACTTCTCTTCATACACATTGACTCATGTAGATAATGTAAATTATTTATTGAAAAACTGCAAGTAAAGGTTTTTATCATTGCGTCTGGGTTGTTCATTATTTTAAAAAGAAAAAAAAGACTACCTAAGAAATGGAGTCTCATTTGCACATATCCTTCTGCCTTTTTCATTTGATGCCTTTAGACCAGTGGTCTCCAAACTGTAACCCAGGGGTCGGATGCGGCCCTTTTCTTGCCTTTATCCTGCCCTTGGGGCATTATTCCTCCTCCTGACACCAACAATGGGGGCATAATTCTTGACACTGACACTAATGATGGGGTACTATTCCTCCCACTGATGGCAAGGATGGGGCACTCTTCCTCCCAATGACACCAATGATGGGACACTACTCCATCCACTTACACCAACAATGGGGCACTATTCCTACCAATGGTGATGCGCTATTCCTCCCACTGACACCAGTGATGATGCACTATTCTTCCCACTGACACCAATGATAGGGCACGATTCCTCCCACTGACACCAATAATGAAGCACTATTCTTCTCACTTGCACTAATGATGGGGCACTTCTCCTTCCACTTACACACACCAACAAGGGGCCACTATTCCTCCCACTAAAGATGTGGCATTGTTTACTCACTAAAGTCTGAAGGACAGTAACCTCGGCCCCTTGTTTAGAAGGTTTGGAGACCCCTGCCTTAGACATATGCTTAATGCAGCATCTACCTTTCTAGAAATTCTCAAAACTGGACTTGTCCCATCATACCTTGCTTTAGTAACTTCACACCATGTAGGTACATGCCCACTGATACCTATAAGGTAAACCATATTCCTGGCACTATTATGGCAGCATACATGCAGTAGTATGCTGCCATGGATTGTTACGTAAGTTATGGTAAGTATTTGATCTAATTTCTGTTTTCCTGGCGCCAGCATGTTTGCTGCCATACATTGGTTTCGGGAAAGGAAAATCACAGCAGGTCTTTGATGCAATTTTCTCTTTTACAAAAGGGAAATTGAAAAAGAAGTGTGGCAAAAAAAGGAATATATATAATATACAGTGGCCCATTTTTGCACCACCAAAAAATAGGTTGATTTACCAAAGGTAACTAGACTGTTCACTTTGCAAGGGAATTTTCGCTAAACCAAGGAAGTTCCCCTAGCTTAGTTGAATGAAATGAAGTTCTGCTGCCTTCTATCATCCAATAATGTGCAAGCAAAAGTACATTTTTTTTTATTTTGCTTGCATGTGATTGGGCATTTTTTGCAAAGTGAATTTTCATCACATTCACTTAGCTAGGAGAAGATCACCTTACAAAGTGAACAACTTATTTGCCTTTAGTAGATCTACCCAAATGTGTCCAATGCAGTGGCGGCTGGTGCTCAATATTTTGGAGGAGGGGGGGTGCGGCAAACAAACCTGCCCCCCTCACTCGCACGTAAGGCCATCCAACCCCCCCCCCCCCCCCCCGGATAGGCCAGTCTCCACACTCATACTGCTCCCGCATCGGCTCCCACTTATCCTCCCATCTGCTGCTGCATCGGCTTCCCCGATGGAGAGCTGCATCCAATACACGCTCCTGGCCCGGGCTTCTGCTATGAGCTCTCTAGGACGATGGGACGGGCTCAATGGAGCCGGGAAGGTGGCGATCAGCGCTGAGGGGGCGTTGTTTCTCCCCACTGTTGAAAAGGAAGTGGGTCCTGGGACCTGATTGGCCGGGAGTCCTAAGATTCCCTGGCCAGGCGGGTCTTAGTGCCCCCTTTCTGATTGGCAGGGAGGAGAAGCAGGAAGACAACAGACAACAAGGTTAATGTAAAAAAATAAAATAAAAAGGGACAGACTCGATGGACTACTCAGTCTTTTTCTGCCGTCACTTTTCTATGTTTCTATGAAGACACTAGCGAATATTCATTCGCTAATGTCACACAACTGGGTGGGCTCAGTGCTCTGCACCCCGAGCCCACCCTTTTTTTAAATCGATTAGAGCCTCAGGCTCTAATCACGTGCTTCAGAAAGAAAAAAAAACAAAACATTGAAATCCATGTGTCTGACATCCTGCATGTAAATTAGGAGCTGGGCACATGGATTTGGCTGGGGCGGCGCCCCTGCGCCCCTAATGGAGCGGCCGCCAATGGTCCAATGTGACCTAAGACAGGTAACGCTTGAAATATTGCATCTACTCTTGTAACGTTACAACCCTGATACATTCATGAGTGAAATAAATGGACAATATGTGAATGTAGGGGAGGTGGTCCTGGTAGCTTTGTGGAAGGAGCTGATGGGTTATACTAGGAGGTTTGGGTACAGGTTATCTCCATCAACACATCGATTGAATTCACATGTAAACTGAATATAGGGGTAATGTACTGCACAATGCATTCACCAGTATAATTCTAGTATTAAACTTTGCCATCATTCATATTATACTAGGTTAACAGGAGGCAGAAATATCAGATTTAGGGCTTATTTAGACTAATGTATTGCAGTAATGTACATAATAATACATTTTTATATGCATTACTGCATTTCTTAATACACAAAGCTACATGTGATGCATTGTGGTGCCATTCATTTTTAATTCATTCCTCCATTCATTTTGAATGGCACCCCAACACGCTGCATTGCACATACATCTCTTAACATCTTAACGTGTAGATGGGAATTATCTATTGTGGTGCAAGTCTCATAATAAACAATGTGTGTTAATGTACATAATGAGCAACACACACATGGTAACTCACTACAAAGAAAGAAATCCTTAATTCTGGCCGCCACAGTCATTTTTGCATATGTCAAAATGCACTTTATTGCAATCACATGTGATAGCATAGTGAAGATGACAGGTTCTCCTTAAAAGGCAGCAGGGGTCTATTAGACCCCTAATGTTACCCCCCACACTGTTGAATCTGATCAAACTTGGCTCAATCAGCTTCTTCCCTGGCCATAGTGGTCATGGAACCCAAAGTACTCATTGCTGAGCACTTCCAGGTTCAGAGGAGAGATAAGTGAACAGATGTTAGGTGATATCACAATGTTCTCCATCCTAACACCTGCCATGATGAATCCAGGTACCCAGACGGTACAGATAAGCCTAGGCTGCTATAGTTGCTCTGAATTGCTTACAGTAGGTGCTGGTCCTGCAGCCAATGGAATAGATACATTGGTGACAGTGTGAGGCTCAAATTGACTGTCACTAAATCAAATCTCAAAAATAGAGTGGCCCTCCACATACAGAAGAAAAATGTATACTTGCCTCATTGCCGGCATCACCACAAGACACCCGATCGACTAAGGGGGCCAATGGATCAAACCAATGAAAGCAGTGAGGGACCTAGCATCCAACACACCCGGAAATGTGTCAGATTTTGAAGATTCTTCAGTGGTTACTATGGTCTCACTTCTTCGCAGTAATAGTATCTTTGCAATACAGGGCAGATGGGTAAAGTGAACAGCTGAAAAGGTAAGCACAAGTCTGCTTCTTTGCAACAGCAGTATCTTTGCAATGCAAGGCAGGTTGGTGGAGCAAGCATCCATAGAGAAAAATATGAACTTTCTTCTTTGCATTACAGGGCAGGTCGGTGAAATGACCCGCAGAAGAGATAAAGCAGAATTAAACCTCTTCAAACCCCCCCGCCCCAACCACCTCCACCACCACCAAGCTTTTAGCTATGATTTGCTAGTATGCAATGCATATTAGCACCTTATGGCAGATACACTTTGGAAGCGACTCCCTCCAACTCTATGGTGTCAGCACTCCCGTCTGTTATAGGTGTTTCCATCTGATCCTGGTCTTCCTTCGAGGTTCGGCCACTTCATTGGCCGGGCTGGGATGGTGTCACTCCCACAGATGCACATAGGAGTCGCATCATCTCTGCACAGAGCTGCACTGTATATGTATGCTGAGCCGCACATACGTGTCTCGGCGTACACATGTATACAATGCTGACTGGTAGGGAGAAACCGTTCTGACAAAAGTGATCAATAGGGTTTCTTCTGCCATAAAAATCCTACCTGTCAGTCATTTTGTTTAGATTTAATGCCACTTTCACCTCTTGGCACTCAATAATGCATATGTGCAGCAGCAAAGAGGGGTGGGCGTAACACCTGTGCGTCGCACATACACTATATTGTCAAAAGTATTGGGACGCCTTCCTTTACACAAACTTTAATGGCATCCCAGTCTTAGTCTGTAGGGTTCAATATTGAGTTGGCCCACCCTTTGCAGCTATAACAGCTTCAACTCTTCTGGGAAGGCTGTCCACGAGGTTTAGGAGTGTCTATGGGAACGTTTGACCATTCTTCCAGAAGTGCATTTGTGAGGTCAGGCACCGTTGATGGATGAGAAGGCCTGGATCAGAGTCTCCGCTCTATTTCATCCCAAAGGTGTTCTATCGGGTTGAGGTCAGGACTTTGCTACCCTTGTCACGCCCCTACCGGGGAAGGACAAGGTTGTACTGACACGTGGTTACGTTTTTCGTTCCAGGTATTTCTGTACCTACTCGCTCAAACCCCACCTCCTTGAACTGACTGATCGTTTCAGGACTGGAGTTGGGCTATCTTGTGGAAACCCTACTTTATCTCGCCTCTGAGACTAGGTCCGGAAGAGTAGGTAGTTGCCACGGACTGGAGTGTTTACGTGAAGACCTTCTTACCAGTTTGCAAGGGTATCTGTGAGGATTTGGAGCACCTGTCGGAAGGGTCTTCTCAACTTCGACAATATCGACGTTTCCCACCCGGTTGAGTTATAACTTGGGATGTCTGATTCTGACCCTACGGTAATTTCAAACACATTTCCTTCCGCAGGGTTATGAAAACTGTTATATCACATACACGCTGCGTGTCCACAATGCGGGTGGGGAGAAACGACGACGTGTATACGTAATAACTCACGGTTCTCCACTTTCACCGTAATTTAGATTTGTTTTACTGACTGTCCATCCTAAAAATACCGTCTTCTTTGGGATAACTA
>BLSH010349346.1:40210-56787 GCA_018402905.1 Glandirana rugosa | reverse complement strand
TAACTCATATAATATGAGGACATTCTAACGTGTTTTACATGGGCCTATCTCTGGGAGTGACAGGAACTACAGTCTGAGTTAACCCAAAAAGATGAAAGTGTACAAGACCCTCACGGGTTCAGAAAACCAACCTCTAGAAACTGGAAGAGTAAGAATCCAAAATCGTTCACCAGGGACAGTGAGGTCTCAACCAGGTCGAACCCTAGGGACTACTACGAGTTTCTAGGGTAGTATCATTTAACAATCATAGAATGGATAACAAGATACGATTTTTCGTTTAAGCTACATTTACCAGTAGAGGGTGGGAAGGATGATATAGCAGGACCCTTGTGACAGGGACCACTTGCTAAAACCTAAGAATGAGAAGGTCAAAGATCTCCAACCAAAAGACTTGGGCACTCCCAGAACATGTGAAAGTAGAAAAACCCAATTGAGTCTGACATCAAGGACAGTGAGGGTCTCTATCCGGGTACATTTTGTGCAATCTTACAGGAGTATAATATACTCAATGCAAAAATTTTCGATGGAGGAGATTACCAACTTAGGGTATTACTCAAGACAATCCCCCCAGTTCTCCCTGTCCAAGGAGGGAATTTCCTCTTTCCATAAATCCCACAACCTCTTAATCTCAGGAGAATCAGTAATGAGCAGGGTCGCGTACAGTGTAGATAGTGGTTTATCAAGAGCTTGTAGGGATAGGAGTTCTTCAACAGCTCCTCTAGCTGGAGGAGAGGCTGAGTAGGGAACTGAGCTGTGGAAGAACATCCACCCTGGCAGACGAAATGCCCAAGAAAGCAGAGGAATCAGGAACCGAATGGATATGAGCCAACCCAGGATTACCCCACAAGGGCTGTACAGGGGACCAGCGCTCCTCACGCAGAAACCGAAACATCCAAACCCTCAACGTTACTTTTGTCAGCACCGGTACAGAAGCATAAGCCCCAGCCCCATCTATATACAAGGCTTTGCAGGTCTGATAGGGAACCCAAGCAGGCAGCCTCCACACATACCACAGCATTAGCCTGCGAGCCACCAAACCACCAGTAGGTCATTACCAAAACCCCCACCCAGAAATAGACTTGGAAGTTATGTAGGGCCAGCCCTCCAAATTGTACAGGAAGGTGAAGAGTAGCTTTGGCTAGACGAGCGAGGGTACCATTCCAAATAAAGGAGCTAATGCAACAATGCACCTCTCATCGTTACATAGTAAGCGAGGTTGGAAAAAGACACAAGTCCATCAAGTCCAACTTATGTGTGTGCTTTTATGTCAGTATTACATTGTATATCCCTTAATGTTGTGGTCTCTTGTTGTGCCCATCTAATAGTTTTTTGAAATTATCTATGCTCCCAGATGAAACCACTCTCAAAAAAAGAAGTTGAAATCCATACTGGGCAGTTGCGGAATTGGTAATTTAATTTAGGTAAAAGCATAAGTTTAATGATATTTATACGACCCAGGCGATTTAGTGGGAGCCCAGACCATGAGGAGCATCTTTCCTTAAGGAGCGATAGCAGGGGGAGGAGATTACATGAATACTGAGAGACATCCCTAGTTACTTGGACTTCCAAATATCGAAATTCAGTCACTCATCCCAGGGGAGGGGGGCCAGCAAGGGCAGATGCTGAATCAAAAAGGGGAAATAATACAGACTTGGACCAATAAATGCTGATTCCCGAAAAAGTGGCAAAAGTATCAAATAGCTCCAGGGCAGCCGTAAGCGAAGGGCCCACTTCATTTAGATACAGTAGGGTATCATCAGCGTAGAGGGATATCTTTTCCTCTAATTTCCTAATCCGCAGCCAAAGCGGATTCCAAAGCTAGGGCAAACAGACTAGGCGACAGAGGGCATCCTTGACGGGTACCTCTGTGCAGTAGAAATGGTTCAGAAAGCCAATCATTGGCTCCTTGTAAAGCATCCGGAGCCAACGCGAAAAATTGGGACCAAAGCAGCCTCCCACAGATAGACCCATTTGACTGAGTCAAAGGCCTTCTTGGCTTCCAGGGGGGCCACTACTCGAGAACCAATGTTGTCATGGGTCTTGGATAGGTTCAGGAAGAGACGTCTAATATTAATGTTAGTACCCATACCTGGCATGAAACAAGTACCCGGCTTGGGCACCAACACAATTATCAATTATCGCCTCTTCCATGGACTCTGACTCGAACGTGAACTCAGAAAAAAGAGCTGTAATTCTAGGGGCCAGTAGTTCAGCGTAGTGGGAATAAAATTCTGTGGGTAACCCGTCTGCACCAGGTGTTTTCCCACCCTGCAAACCTCGATAGCAACCTGAACCTCCTCCAAAGTAATAGCGTCCTCCAAATTACTCCTCTTAGAGTCCTCTAGCATAGAAAGGGGATACCATCCAAGAACCCCTGTAAATCAGAATTAATATGGGACAGTGTTCTATATGAGGTAGAATGACATGTATATTTCCTATCGATGGGATTAAAGTGGCGCCATACATCTGTCCTCATGTCTTAACTGAAAGGTAGTCATCCATTGTTGAAGATCAGCGGAAGGGCGAGCAGTGGAGAGAAAGCCTATCCACCTTTGGAGACCACATTAAAATCCCCAAAAAGGAAAACTTCAGATGTATCGTATCTTATGAAAAACTGCATTATATCATTTAGAGCCTGTGCATTAGCAGGGGGAGGTAAGTATAAACAAACCAAGACCAAACACTTATCATAAAAAAGTGCATGCAGAATCACATATCTGCCCTCTGGGTCTGTACTTATATTCAGTAACTGGAATGGGAGGGATTTACGGATTAAAATGCTGACTCCTCTGGCATAATTGGAGTAGGTGGAGTGATAATGAGCTCCCACCCACTACTTACAAAGGCCAAGTAATTTAGATGCTACTAAATGAGTGTCCTGTAGAATGCAAATATGGAGAGTAACTTTCTGCAGGAGTTTGAGCCCCGGACATTCCAGACTTTAGATACCTGAGACATAAGAAGGCATCAGTAAAATGGATAGCACAAGAATATAGAAAGGGCAGAAGAGTCAAAGACCCAGAGACCAGATCACCAGACCCACAGGCTCCTGACTGTAGCAAAAAAAAAAATTTAGAGTGAATACACCATGTCACCAAACAAAACAACAAGGTCAACAGACCCCCAGTGGAGGAAGACAGCCACCAAAAACACAGAAAATCCCACAGGGATCCACAATAGCAGATCAACATATCCCCCCACAATTGTAAAAAATGCTTAAGTCCCAGAAAAAAAATAACCCCCCCAGCTTTTAAACTAGGCAGGGCGTGAGTCACTTGGCAACAAGAATTAAAACTCAAGCAGGTTTCAGTAGAGTTACTGGAACTATATAAGGATCCAGTTTCTCTTGGATATACTTGATTACAGAACAAAATTTGAAAAACAAAGACAACAATCTTCTTCCGTGCAGCGGGGTGCCCTCAAAATACTGAGGGAGAACATAATTCAGTCAACAGGGTAGTGTACAGCCTGTCAAAGGGTGCCATGGCAGGGCATAAACAGAACAGGACTATCCAACGGCTGCCATCCAACAGCATGGAGTCCAGTCAAATGCTAGGGGCATTCAGGTGCAGCAGGATAGGGAGCCAAGGAACACCTCAGAAAAGGGGGCATGCATCATGCATCGGAATGTTAGCAATAAAAAATCAAAGCTGTAAATATTAACAGTGTCAGGATACAAATGTAAGTATCCCAGTATATACAGTAGGCGGTCAAGGCACTGAGGCTGGAATGGGCTGCAAGACCATCAGCAAGAAGCTTGGTGAGAAGGAGACAACCGTTTGGGTGATTATTCCAAAATTTAAAAAATACAAAATAATTATAAATCGCTCTCGGTTTGGAGCACCATGCAAAATTTTGCCTCATGGGGTAAGGATGATCATGAGAAAAGTGAGGGATCGGCCCAGAACTACACGGGAAGAGCTTGTGAATGATATCAAGGCAGTTGGGACCACAGACACCAAACAAACCATTGGTTACACAATACACTGCCAAGGATTGAAATCCTGCAGCGCCCGCAAGGTCCCCCTCCTCAAGAAGGCACATGTACAGGCCCACCAGAAGTTTGCGAATAAACATCAAAATGATTCAGAGGATTGGGAGAAAGTGCTGTGGTCAGATGAGACCAAAATTGAGCTCTTTGGCATTAACTCAACTCGCTGTATTTGGAGGAAGAAAAATGCTGACTATGACCCCAAGAACACCATTCCTGCAATCAAGCAAGGAGGTGGAGACATTATGCTTTGGGGCTGTTTCTCTGCTAAAGGTACAGACCGACTTTGCCACATTACGAGTCCATATATTGTAGAATCTTGGATGAGAACCTTCTTCCCTCAGCCAGAACACTGAAGATGCATCGTGGATGGGTCTTCCAGCATGACAATGACCCAAAACAGACCGTCAAGGCAACAAAGGAGTGGCTCAAGAAGAAGCACATTAAGGTCATGGAGTGGCCTAGCCAGACTCCAGAGATAAATCCTATAGAAAATATATGGAGGGAGCTGAAACTTCGAATTGCCAAGCGGCAGACAAGAAACCTTAAAGTGGATGTAAACCAGATTCATGAAATTTGAGATGGGCACATATATCTGCAGTGTTTTCTTATCTCTCTCCAAAGCACTGAGCCTGTGGCTTTCTCCTGCTCCCTTCTTCTGTTATCAGCATGATAACTTCTAACAAGTTCTCCATCAACTGAGATAAAACCAGCCTGAAATTTGTGTTGGGGAGGTTGCTACAAATAGATTAACAGAAAGCTAAACTATTCACAGAACAGCTCTGAGAGTCTCTGTGGAGAGGGGGTGTGTGTCTTTCCTCCCATCAGCTTTCTTGGCTATATGCCCAGACTTGACACCCAGTGCTAAACAGGAAGAGACAATCTCGAACACAATATGAACTTTATAAAGAATATATAAAGCTGAAGACAGCAAATATGCATGTAAAACTTATGTAGAGAGATTTGTTTCATCTGAGGCTGTTCACTTCACTGGGTATATGTGAGGGTTTACATCCACTTGATTTCTCTATCATTTAAAATACACCTAAGATATCCTTCATTTCTTTGTAAGTGGGCAAACCTTCAAAATCTGCAGGGGATCAAATAATTATTTTCCCACTGTACACACTGATGTTAGCCATGTACAACTACTACAATGTCCATCTCAGATATTTCAAATCTGATTTGTGCTGATTTGAAAAGTCACCAGCAACTCATACTGTACATCATTAGAAGAAAAGGTATTAGACAACCTTCTCTGTAGATATTAGCCTATGCACAGGTCTATCAATAAGTGTTGCATTTCATTTCACCACACCCGCTCTCTCTTGCTACTACATTGCCTGTGTCCAGGGCTGGATTTAGCATTAGGCGCAGTAGACTTAGGCGCATATAGGTGCCACAGGCAAAGAGGCAGCTTTTACCTGTACATTTTCTTGTAAGCATCCAGCACTCCAGGAATTGTTGACTCTCTGCCTTTTTAAAGCTGATCTTTAGCCAGGGGTTATAAATCTGATCTGATCTAAGCTAAACGGCTAATTAAAACAATCTACTCAAAAATTCTATTTACTTACTTGAATCCACAAGAGCGTGGCACGTCTAGTTCCAAATGTTCTTCCTTCTGAACCACAGCGTGGAAGGGTCTTTCTTGTAGTGTCCTTGCTCCCTAGTAACCCTGGCACTTTGCCCTGACATCCATTGGCTATCAAAATAGTCCTCTAAGAGTACTGGCAGAAGCAGGATGGCACAAGACAGCATTTGTGGATTACCAGTCCCCCCTCTGGAAAAGGCTCATGCGACAGTGAACTCCAATACATATCAAAGGGTTAATATTTTTATCTTTTACCTTGAAAGGGTATGGGGGAGCGGTTTAGTAGGGATGAGGGGAAGAGATTTTGTGCCCAGAGATGGGTTTAGCTGATTAAAGTGAAGATATTACACCAGAAATGAGCGGACATTTTACAGATTGTCCATGTGTCTGCCAGAAATCTTATGGTCCGAGTACCACAATCACCTGGGCCAATATGATGTAGAGCAGGGATACGCAATTAGCAGACCTCCAGCTGTTGCAAAACTACAAGTCCCATCATGCCTCTGCCTCTGGGTGTTATGCTTGCGGCTGTCAGAGTCTTGCTATGCCTCATGGGATTTGTAGTTCTGCAACATCTGGAGGTCCGCTAATTGCATATCCCTGATGTAGAGCATCACTGGAATGCCATCAAATCTGTGGAGCAGACAAGAAGTTTTGGAGGGGAAAAAGTGTAGATGAGGTGGAACTGGAATTGGAGAGAAATGTTCTTGGTTAGTTCACTCTCAAACAATAAAAAAAAGGAAGCTGCTCTCCATTAAATTCCTTGTGTATGTAGAACCCCCTGCCGCTACCTGGCCTACCAGCCACTATTATACAGATATCTGGAAATGGATCCACCGTGGATAATTTTTCAGTGGGCAGTAGGCACCACCGCCAGTGTGAAAGAGTCCTTAGAGAGTCCACCTGACAATTTGCCATGCCTGGAATGTGCATGGCAGATAGTGCTGGAATGTAACGTTCTGCCAAATTCAGAATCTGGTCTTTAATTTGAGCTGCAAGACTTCTGGTTCTACCCTGATAATTGAGGTGTGCCACTGCTGTAGCCTTGTCCAACTGAATCTGGTTTGAATGTTGATTGCCTCCCATGGCTTTCAGTATCACCTCTACGCTGATGACACACAAATCTATCTCTCAACCCCCCAGATCTCTCCATCTGTCTCCTCATGCATCACCAACTTACTAACAGACATATCCTGGATGTCACATCACTTCCTCAAACTCAACCTATCCAGAACCGAGCTTATATTAACTCCCCCACATGCCACTTCCCCTGATTTCACTGTCAAAATCAACGGCTCAACTATCAACCCGTCGCCCCATGCCAAGGTCCTAGGTGTAATCCTGGACTCCAAATTGACCTTTCGGCCCCACATCCAATCTCTATCCAAAATTTGCCGCCTCAACCTCCGCAACATCTCCAAGATATGCCCCTTCCTAACCAATGACACCACAAAGCTTCTAATCCACTCCCTGGTCATCTCTCGACTCGACTACTGCAACTCCCTGCTCACTGGCTTACCTCTAAATAGCCCATGCCCAATTCAGTCCATTACAAACGCTGCCACCAGGCTCATCCACCTTAAAAAACTCTCGGCGTCTGCTACACCCCTATGTCAATCCCTCCATTGGCTACCACTCAACCAACGTATTCATTTCAAGATACTAACAATAACTTCTAAAGCAATTCACAATCTGGCCCCCAGCTACATCGCTAACCTGGTCTCAAAATACCAACCAAATCGATCTCTTCGCTCCTCCCAAGACCTCCTGCTCTCTAGCTCCCTTGTAACCTCATCCCATGCTCGCCTCCAGGACTTCTCCAGAGCCTCTCCCATCCTCTGGAATGCTCTCTATCCAACTTTCTCCTACTTTGTCTACCTTCAGACGATCCCTGAAAACACATCTCTTCAGAGAAGCCTATCTGGCTCCCACCTAACAACTGTACATTTATCTCCTCCATTAGCACATCCCCCACAGTTATTACCTCTTGTATCTCTTGACCTTCCCTCTTAGATTGTACGTTCTAACGAGCAGGGCCCTCTGATTCCTACTGTATTTAAGTGTATTGTATTTGTACTGTCTACCCTCAAGTTGTAAAGCGCTGCGTAAACTGTTGGCGCTATATAAATCCTGTATAATAATAATGACCAGGCTCTCAAGAGGTCCAGCATTGGAGGGTCAGCCAAATTGCTCATAGCTCCAGGATGTTCATCAGATGTGATTAATCTGATGACCAAGCCCCCTGCACTGTTACAGCCTGTCAGGCTGGCATCTGTTGGGAGTATCTTTGAGGTCTGTTGGAGGAAGGATTTGGCCGGGCCAACTTCAAGACCCATAAGGCCATGTCAGACGCACATGATTGTTCAAAGAACGCGCCTTCTTGTCTCTCAATGCCAGAATTGTTGCATTTCTACCGTCTGGAGTGGAAATGGGCAAAGTGGACTGTATAGAAGGAGAATTCTCATGCAAGAGTGTAGAGTATGATGGGTTTAGAACTGCAAGGTCTGAACCTGGGAACAGAGGGTCAGGATTTTCTCCTGTGGAAGGAGAATCCTGAACTGAGCAGTACAGTGCATCCAGAAAGTATTTACAGTGTTTCACTTTTTCCACATTTTGTTACAGCCTTATTCCGAAATAGATTAAATTAATTATTTACCTCAAAATGCTACAAACAATATCCCATAATGACGTGAAAAAAATTTGTTTGAAATCTTTGCAAATTTATTAAAAAAAAAAAAAAAAAAATCACATGTACATAAGTATTCACTGCATTTGTCATGACCATCTGTGGTAAATTCAGTTGATTGGACGTGATTTGGAATGGCACACACCTGTCTATAGAAGGTCCCACATTTAACAGTGCACGTCAGAGCACAAACCAAGCCATGAAGTCCAAGAAATTGTCTGTAGACCTCTGAGACAGGATTGTATCAAGGCACAGATCTGGGATACAGGACACAGAAAATTTTCATCAGCATTGAAGGTCCCAATGAGCACAGTGGCCTCCATCATTCATAAATGGAAGACGTATGAAACCACTAGGACTCCTCCTGGAGCGGGCCGCCTGGCCAAACTGAGTGATTGGGGGAGAAGGAGAGAGGAGAGCCTTCCAGAAAAACAACCATCTCTGCAGCACTCCACCAATCAGGCCTGTAGGGTAGAGTGGCCAGACGGAAGCCACTCCTCAGTAAAAGGCACATGGCAGCCTATCTGGAGTTTACCAAAAGGCACCTGAAAGACTCTCAAACCATGAGAAACAAAATTCTCTGGTCTGATGATACAAAGATTGAACTCTTTGGCCTGAATAGCAAGCGTCATGTCTGAAGGAAACCAGGCACCGCTCATCACCTGACCCTACGGTGAATAATGGTGGTGAAATTATGAAGTGGGGATGTTTTTCAGTAACAGGAACTGACAGACTAGTCAGGATCGAGGGAAAGATGAATGCAGCAATGTACAGAGACATCCTTAATGAAAACCTGCTCCAGAGCGCTCTGGACCTCAGACTGGGGCGAAGATTCATCTTCCAACAGGACAATGAACCTAAGGCAGCCAAGATAAAAGAGTGGCTACGGGACAACTCTGAATGTCCTTGAGTGGGTCAGCCAGAGCCCAGACTTGAACCTGATTGAACATCTCTTGAGAGGTCTGCAAATGGCTCCCCATCCAACCTGATGGAGCTTGAGGTCCTGCAAAGAAGAATGGGAAAAACTACCCAAAAATAGGTGTGCCAAGCTTGTAGCATCATACTCAAAAAGTCTTGAAGCTGTAATTGGTGCCAAAGGTGCTTCAACAAAGTATTGAGCAAAGGCTGTGAATACGTAATGTACATGGGAATTTTTTATTTTTTTATTTTTAATAAATTTGCAAAGATTTCAAACAAACTTCTTTCACGATGTCATCATGAGGTATTGTTTGTAGAATTTTGAGGAAATAATGAATTTAATCCATTTTGGAATAAGGCTGTAACATAACAAAATGTGGAAAGAGTGAAGCGTTGTGAATACTTTCCGGATGCACTGTATATGGAACTTTTTACAAGAAGGAAACCATTATAGTTGTCAACCACTTTAACCTACAGGTAAGCCTATATTAAAGGCTTACCTGTAGGTGCCTTGCATATCTCCCAAACCTGCACGGTTCAGAAGATATGCAGTGTACTAGATGTGCCAACGTAATTTCGGCACATGCGCAGTGAAGAAACGGCATCTGTGCCGTTTCTTCACTGAAATCGTGCCGTGACTGGCGGCTTGCGCGGGAGTGATATCACGCTACTCCGGCCAGTCACAGAGCCGGAGATTGTGGCCCCGGAAGGAAGAGGGGTTGAAGATGGATGCTGCCTGCACAGGGGACATCGCAGGCTTTGTTTGCAGGTGAGTGACACATAATGGGCTACTATGCGATGCATACTAGCCCATTATGCTTCTACTTTGCAGATTAATGTAGAGGAAGTAAACCCCATCAGGGTTTACTTCCTCTTTAAGTGCTTTCTGGTCGAAAATGGGGCAAATGCCCCCTTTGCTTTGGGGAAGGTGAACACGTTTGAGTAGAAACCCTGAAACCATTCTTACCTTGGAAATTACGCAATCACTCCTTGGGAGAGATGTTTTGCCAGGTCAGCAAATAAGTCTGGTAATTGTTGAGGGGAGACAGGATAAAGCAGGAGATGGTTAGAGATTCCAGTTTATAGACCTTGTGATCATATTTAGTTATACATCTGCATATTTTGTATATTCCTTGAATCCATTAATCCTATGGTCACTGGGTATTTTAAAAGGCTGATGCCTGCAATGTCAAATTTTCTAGTACCACTTGCAGGTAAACGGTTTTTATGCTTCAGCTACAAACATACAATTATTCTCTATGGCAACCACAAAATCTATCTAATGGGACTCAATATTAGGTGGGGGGATCCCTCTGTGTTAATACGTTTTTCCTTGGAAATTTCTTTTTTTCTTTTTAGAGAACAATTTGCTTTTATCGGAATCTCGGCACTCCACGTTGCTTTTAAATTTTTCCATTCCAATACAAAAGTAACAAAAAAAATAGCAGCTGCTTGAAAAACTCAATCACGTTTTAATATACAAGAATGAAAAGTACAGCAGTTTTACATTGTAGGAAAATTTAATACATACTATATAAACAAACTATTTACACAGGAAAATCGTAAAGAGAAATGGCCTTTTACCATATAAATTAATAATTACACGCTGTCCCATTCATATCTGTACAGAGAGATCAGGGTGATTGCGTTGTAAGGTTTGTTTAACTGTATGCTGTGCAAAGAAGGTGGGTTACAAATATATTAGGAAAAATCAGGACAAGTCTAAAGAAAAAAGAAAACACACAAAACATCTGCCCCACACTCGCCCCCAATGCATCGATCCTTCATGTTTCATAAACTTTTTTTTTTCCTATCAGTAACAAAGGCTAAAGGAACCAGGGCACCAGGCTTGGCCTACCAGCCAATTAAAGGGAAATGTGTGGCAAGAAGTAGCCATTCTGGATTGAATACCATGAACAGATTTAGCTTCATTGGCCCAGATCTTGTATGTGGACTGGGATTCAGGAGATGGCTTCTTCTAACTGAAGCTTTCAAGAAAAGTTTGAAGCTCTCCAACAAATCCCCTTTTAAGGGCTTGTTAACTTAATGCCCATTGAACTGCATTTTTATGCACACAATCGCATATGTATGGTGTGAACAGGGCACATGGTTATCAAGTCACGCCATAGATTTGTGTTGGTGTGCCAAAAAAAAGCAACTCAACGGATATGGTGTGAACAAGCCCTTAAGGTGTCACATAGGTAGGCTGTGCATCTGTGTTTTAAATATACAGCTTTTAGTCATTACAGATGATAAAGTCTGGATACTTATTCTTGATACAAAAGTCTTCAAAGACAGTCAACAAAATATCCACTGCTAATTTCATGAGTTCAACATAGAAAAGCTTAACATCTGCATTTAAAACACAGGCATCTATTACTTTATAAACATATTTATGTATGCACACATTTCTGGCTCCAAATTTGTGTCCCCATCTAGGACCTTCAGAAAAGGTGAGATGGAAGAACATATGACCACTCCATTCCTTGACAAATTGATTGTTTCCATTACCACCAACCTACGTCATTGATTGTTTCCATTAACACCAACATAGTCCAAATGGTTAAATCTTTCAAATTTGATCATCTGCTGTAAATGAATGGCCAAATCTGATTATGGGCTGCCAGTCTAACTATCAGTTGAAGCAATGAATCTACTATAGTATAGACACCTTTATTCACACTTGAAGCGGAACTACAGCCTGTCATACCAACCTCTGCTTCAATAGTCCTACGTCAGTCATATCCCTTGGTGGCTCCAGCATTTTGTTCTTGGCTTCTTCTGGGGTTCTGGCTCTTTAGCGGTCTTCATTGGCCAGTGTGGGAGTTTATTCATCCCGTCACACAGGCATTGTGTTGGGAATGCAAACTGCGTTGCTCAGTGTATGTTCTACAGAAGACTGCAAGCAGGGAAGTTTATTTTATTGCAAAAGAGACATTGGATGTCTCCTATGTAATAAAGAGACCATCAGCTCGTAAGTTTGGTTTTTTAGACTTTAGTAGTCATCCTAGTGTAGTAGGTGACTGAGCAATTGTCTTTATTTAAGCCAGTCTCCCAACTGTGGCCCTTTTCTTGCCTAAATGCGGCCCTTGTGGCACTATTCCTCCCACTGATACCAACAATGAGTTTCCTCCCAGAGACAAACAGTGGGGAACTATTCCTCCCACTGACACCAGCACCACTGGTTTAATCGATTGGACACTATTCTTCCCACTGCCACCGATGGGGCACTATTCCTCTCACTAATGCAAATGGTGGGGCGCTATTCCTCTCACCAATACCGATGGTGGGGCACTATTCCTCCCACTAATACCAATGATGGGGCACTATTCCTCCAACTAATACCAATGGTGGGGCACTATTCCTCCAACTAATACCAATGGTGGGGCACTATTCCTTCCACTAATACCAATGATGGGGCACTATTCCTCGAACTATAACCAATGGTGGGGCACTATTCCTACCAATGGTGGAGCACTATTCCTCCAACTAATACCAATGGTGGGGCACTATTCCTCCAACTAATACCAATGGTGGGGCACTATTCCTCCAACTAATACCAATGGTGGGGCACAGTTCCTTCTTCTGCTGACCACAGGCATTATGCAATTTATTTACTTGCACTGGCCACAGTCCAACTGCCCTAAAGTCTGAAGGAGACTAAATTTGCCCTTCGTTTAGAAGGTTTGGAGACCTCTGATTTAAGCTATTGGCCTGTCAATAAACATCAGCTTTGGTCTGGGGGAAAAAAAAGCACATTTACACTTCCAATATAGCAGAAAACATGTGTGGATTACCTGTGACAGTTATATAGTACAGGATACTGTGCGTCCAGTATTGTCGTTAATGAAGTCATGTCATAAAGCTAGTATATTCTGAATCAGGTATCCTGTAATATGGCAAATAAAGCAGAATGTCCCTGCTGTCAACAATGACTTTTAGTTCATAATGTGAAGTGCAGAGCTTTATGGCTACAGCTTTAATTACCATAGCAGAATATAAATGTCTGAACATTTAAATGTCCCAAAACCAATATAATATAATTATTTAACTTTAGCATACTTGCTAAATTTTCAATATAGGAAAGTATAAAAAGAGTTAATTGGAAAAAAAATTAGCTTGAAAGTATAGTGTTTGTTTAGCGCATAGGCAGGGGCACACTACTACTACCAATATAAAGAAGAACCTTTTGTGTAAAGAAAAGATTGTATAAGTATTGGTGGACGATGGGCGGTGGTTTGCAAGACAGGTTAAAGCTGAACTCCAGGCATGATCTGCATTGCATACTTACCTTGGTCCAGCTTGGAAAAGGTAGGTATGCATATATCACACCCCTAGCAAGGCAGAAAACGAAGCCACACTCTATGAAGGTCACACAGTAGGGTTTATTCAATGCAACCAGCTTCCATATATAGTCACCAGCCTAAGCCTTGCCCCTATGGTGCATTTTACCTGCACTAGACAGCTTGGACCAAGGTAGGTATGTATATTTCATACCCCTAGCAAGGCAGAAAATGAAGCCACACAGTACGGTTTATTCAATGCAACCAGCTTCTAGTCTTCACCCTAAGCCTTACCCCTATGGAGCTTTTTATCTGCATTGGACAGCTTAGACCAAGGTAGGTATGCATGCGTCATACCCCTAGCAAGACAGAAAATGAAGCCACACTCTTATGAATGTCACACAGTAGAGTTTATTCAATGCAACCAGATTCCACACATAATCCCCACCCTAAGCCACACCCCTCTGGTGCATTTTACCCAGATTGGGCTTATTCATAGAGGTCCTGGGTCAACACAGGATATAAGCATTATGCATGGACCTTGGAGCCCTGCTATCTTGCCTCATTGCATACCTGATGGACCACGGGGCAAACTGACTATCACCACAGTTTTTGGCGATCGCGGCGATCTCTCAGTTCCTATCTGCACACTGACCACAGCGAGTTGCTCACTCGGCACTGCCGCCATTCAAAGAATGACTATATAAATAGCGGGAATGCCCCCTGTGGTCAGTGTGCAGAAGGAAAGCCACTCAAGCACAAGACCAGGAAGATGGGGGCTATCACCAGTGGTCCTTCAGGTACGAAATATGCATAATTACACCGTGCCAAGCTGGACCAATTTAAGTATGCACTACATACCATACCAGGAGTTCAAACCTTAAAGTGCTTGTAAAGGCTTGTTTAAAAAAAAAAAAACAAACATGTTATACTAACCTCCTCGGTGCACCTGTTTTTGCACAGAGCAGGCCGGATCCCTCTTTTGTGCTCCTGGCCCCTCCCTCCTATTGAGTGCTCCCTCAGCCAGCAGCTCTCTATGGGGGCACCCGGGCCGAGTCAGAGCTTCGTGTATTTATTCAGACATGGAGCCCCATCCAGGCCCCACCCCCTCTTTCCCCTGATTGGCTGACTGACTTTGATTGACAGCCAAGTAAGCCAATGGCATGGCTGCTGTGTCTCAGCCAATCAGGAGAAGTGTCCTGAATGGCTAAGATACTCGTGGACATCACTGCAGAGAGAAGGGGCTTGGGTAAGTAATTAGGGGGGTGCTGGGGAGGCTGCTACACACACACAAGGTTTTTTTCCTTCTGCCTTTACAACTCCTTTAAGTTGGTTGGATTGGGTATAAACAATCTCTCCTCTCATTGGGCATCTGTACAGTACAGGGAAAACACACAACTCTGCACAGGACATAGATTTACTGTCACCATTGTCCATAAAGATGACAATTATTGATGGCACCACTATGTTACAACACTGTGAAAGACTAAATCACTAAGGCACTCATAAAGTGATAATGTATGTAGTAATACCAGACTATGCATAAATACCTCAATACAATGAAAAAGTGCAAATTCTAATAGTTGGAACAGAATTTCCTTGTTTCCTGAAACGGATGAAGCACAGAATACTGAGTAATAGGGGTACGTCATTCAAGCAGGACTCAAACGAGAAGCCATTTTGTTATCCAAACAATTTGCTAAAACCTAGGAGAAAGCACTGCAGGTCTGATATTCAGGGGTCTTAAAGTGTATCTGAGCTCAACTGTAATATATTGAATCTTAGAAGTCCTTGTAGTGGCTTCATTAGTTTTCATATTCTTAATTCTTTTTTTTTCCTCTATCACATGGCGATTCTGCTTGTAATACACTTCCGGTCCTAGGGTGACAATACTCACTCACCATACTGCATCTGTGAAGGAGCAGCATTGTCACCCTAGGACAGCGTTTCTCAACTCCAGTCCTCAAGGCGTCCCAACAGGTCATGTTTTCAGGCTTACCATTATTTTGCACAGGTGATTTCATCAGTTTCACTGCCTTAGTAATTACCACAGCCGTTCCATCCGAGGCAAATCCTGAAAACATGACCCGTTGGGGCGCCTTGAGGACTGGAGTTGAGAAACACTGCCCTAGGACAAGACTACAAAACACCTCATTCTCCTCCATAAAATAGGGGAAAAGGTATTCCGTAGTCCAAAGGGATATCTGGGAACAATTCTGATAATAGCAAAGATAGAGAGCACAGGAAGTGATCCCTTGCAAGATTTCTGGCAGCATCAACAGGTCATTTCTTTTTGCCCTTATCAGACAGATATAATAAAATGCTTTCAATGGTAAACTTAAAGCGTTACTAAACCCAGGACCCTGCATTCACTATATCTGGTCTCCCACAGTACACAGAACATGGAAATGCAATTATTTTAGTAAATCTAAACAGCTATATACCTTTTCTCATCAGCAGATTATAGCAGTGTTTTGATTTCTATCAGTTCCTGGTGAAGCTTGTAGGAGTGCAAGGCCCCTGACCCTCTGTCTGGACAGTGCTGATCGGCCCTGTGCTGATCACATGCACCCTCCCAAGAAAAAAAAAAACCTCTCCAGCAATACACACCAAACTGAGCATGTGCGGCTTGACTCCAAAGGCTCCATCTTATCCGGACTTGTCCAGGGAGACAGTGAAGGGAGAGGAGGATCTGTGCATACAACATCAAGCAGCCTTTTTACACAATGCAGAGAATTAACCCCTTAGGTTTCACATGGAGTATAACAAGCATGCTTTACTGTACATACAGACTGCTTTTACTGTTGTGGGTTTAGTAACACTTTAAGAGCCCAAATAGAACAATAATTGTTAAGATTTAAAAAGCGAAATCCATCAGCCATTTTAAAACTTTAATAGTCCTGCCCAAGAGTGGGCAATATATAAAGTGCCTGGTATCACCCCTGTTACCCAGAAAATACAGGGAAGCTAAAATCAGAGGGATGCAAGAGAGGCTTTTTTGGTGAACAAGGTAACAAGCAGGGTCCTTTAGTGGAGCTTTTACTTTTAGGCCCTTTCACACTTGGGAGTTTTGTGGCTCAAAGCTAAAAAAAAAAAAAAAAAAAAAAA
>BLSH010349346.1:28219-40200 GCA_018402905.1 Glandirana rugosa | reverse complement strand
ATACCTCTATTTTTACGAGTTAAGGTTTGTCGTTCATAGCAAAAAGTTTGTCACTCAGAAAAGTCCATGAGCTACTTTGCAGGCAGAATTGAGCATTTTTATCTCCATAGACTTCAATGGAATTGCCTGAAAAGCACAACATAAGCTTTTTTTTTCAAGCATTTTCTGCTCAAGCAGCAACTCTTTGCCTCTTTTTCAGCAGCACTCCACACCTTTCTAGTTGAAAAACGCCTAAAAAACACCTAACAAAAGCTGCAAAAAAAAAAAAAAAAGAGTGCAACTCTGCTCCAAAAAATGCTTGAAAAAAAAAACAAAAAAACGCATGAAAGGTGTGAATGTAGCCTTAAACATTTGGAAAGGATGATAGTTTCCCTCTTAATTAGTGTTGTGTTGCAATAGCCACTTATAAAAGTCAATCTTTTGCAGATACCAAGCTTTTATCACTGGCAAGATGAAAATTATTTCCCAAGATGGCTGCTTATGTTGCTCAGCTTAAAGTGTATTTCCACTTTTTCAGCCAATTTGGGATAAACCTACTTAATATTTTATAAGTGATCCAATTCACATTGCAAAACCTAAAAAAATATAAACAATTTGCAGCTTACTTTTTTAGATGCTCAATTCTGGGGCCTCCAGCTGGGCAGCTGTGTTTGCCATAACTAACCCTGTCTGCAGGGGCAGCGGATAAGGGGGTACCACCAGTCCTCCTGTAGGGGGCCAGGGCACGCAGGAGGGCCCGGACAGCAGGGGAAATCAGATGTGTGCAAGACAGGGAGAGTGCGGCGGGTGGGGTGGAGTTTTGGGGGACAATTACAGGAATGATGCTCTCGCAGCAGCTGAAAGCCATTTTCTACCCCTCTCCCTTACGCCAGCTTTTAATTGCTGCAGGGAGAGACACACATGCCCTCGATCCTATAATTGCCCCGCCACACCAATCCCCCTCCTTGTTCTGCTCATAACGGTTTCCTCCAGCTGTGCACCCCCAACCCCCGCCCCACCACACTGATCGCCCTCCATGTCCTGCCCACATGTGATTCCACCTGCTGTGTGCCCCACCCCACGGCGCTGCCGTATCCCTTTCCCGCCAGCTCCAGCTGCTATGGGTACACACTGGTATGTTTAGGATAGAGAGCAGGGGAAGGGACCGGTAAATATGCAATTTACTGGCCTTTTTTTTAGTGAATAAACACAGTGAGTGATTGGTACCGATCATGTCCATAACTCTCATAGCCTGTCTCCTTTTAATTCACTGCAGCTGCACTGAAGATGAAAGGAATTGAAGAATTTGTGTCCCCAATTCCTTTCTCTGTCTCAAAAGGTGAGATGTCAGGGGTCTGGACGCTTGATATTTCACCTAAGCCCCTCAAGCAGCACAAAAAAATAATTTTATTTATATACACACACACACACACACATTTAAATAGATATGCTGTGTGATTGGGAACACAAGCATATTGTGAGGTTTTCTCAAATATGACTGCAAAAGTGGAAATACACTACGTTTCCTTATTTGGCTTAAAGTGGTTGCGCATATGGTTGCATCTATTGTGCATAGCCGGCAAGTATGTTTTCATTTTTTTACCCAATAATTCTCACTGTAAACAAGCAACTTCATGTTTTTGAGTTGATTTATATATCTGTTCCCTCAAACACATACTGGCCAAACATGCAAGATTTAGCCAGATTCAGTTCCAAGAATGAATTTAATACCCTCATGGTACTTAGACTTAGGTTAGGTTAGCGTAGTATGTGACATTTTATGGAATTATTGAGTCTAACGCATGTATATACATTTATAAAAGTATATCAGTCTGTATGTCCTAACTGGGCTTGAGCTCTGTGGCTCAGATCTAGTTGGGAATTTTGTCTGCAAAAAGTCCTAGAAGGCATACAAATGACTAAGTGCCTAATACTGGAATCCAGATTTCTTCCATGTTCAATTCTTGTTATTTTGGCAAAATGTTTGGGAAGACCTTTGGAAAAAAAAAAAAAAACACCTGACCTCTGCTAAAGAATTTTACCAACTAAACACCATTAATGCATGGTCATGTCATTAGCTACAGAAAGAGTTTCATATGTAGAGTAAGGGTTAAAGTCTTAAAAAATTTCAGCACACGCATTTTGGTTACATATAATTAATTGGGCTTCATTCTGAAGCATGTGAGAAAGACATCCAGCAAACAAGTCTCCAACAAGAGAAACGTAGGCTTTTAAGTACATATTTCTAGAAATGACCATCGACAATAACCGTTCTGGCGATTCCTAGAAAATTAAAATATTGAATTTAATATGCATATTTCATTTAGTAAATGTTGAGTGTCAAAGAACTGTTAAATGACAGTTGATACTTGCACAATAAATCTGTCCAATGTGTACATGAACCAGCCGATACTGAAATCTTTGCACCCCCTGAATGGTATTTTTTGGTATTTAAAGAACACTGAGGTGGTATATAGCAAGTGATCTTAAAGAGGTCTTGCATGATATACAATTGTTCCAAATTGTATGTACAAAAACACAAGATGGGGAGGTCTCTTTCATGGTGTACCTGGTTTCCCACCGTACTGATAAGCATAGAATGGCATTACATTTTGATTGCACTTTCAAGCCTTCTTAGCTTTGCAATGTGGCCACTTTTTGTGCAAAAGAACTCAGGAGAAGTTACATGATTTACATCTCCAAATTTTAGGAAGTGTGACCTAACCAGTGGGTTCAGGACAGCTGGAAATTCTGGCTTGACATTGTGAAATGCTCATATCTGGGTTGTCACCGAGTCCAGATCACAAAATATATTCCTGATTGGCCCCAGCTGCCTGTTTGGATAATGTTTGTAAACCTCTTCAAGCTGCAGTCAAAGCGACCCTGTCTGACAGTGGGATCCATTAATGACAACATACAACATTGAAAGTCCAATGTTTGCCAGCAACTCCAACCAAACACCTCAGCATGTGAGCCACATCAACTGCACAAAATTCCATCATCTTCAAGGCCTTGAAATTACAAAGTGACCATGCTCACAGTGCCCATTCTTCCAGAAATAATTTATACATCTCCCAGTTCCTGCCAACATATTAGAAAGGGTAAATACTTGAAATGTTAAAAAAAATTTCAACAACAAGTGTATGTTAGATAGAAACAGCTGATGGATTCACACACATGGCACGGGTGCTAGAAAAATGAGTCATTTTATAAGGTGGGTTATCCAGAACCCATAATTCTCAAAATGAGCTTAGTCTATAGCAGCAAGGACCACTTTAAGCAAATGGCCATTGTGGGCTTTGTTAGAATTCTAAGGTCAGCTGTCCTATGTTTTCCGACTGTTCCAATTGTAGTCTGTACTTCTCTGTTCTAATGATCTGTCCATGGGGGATTTGGAATCGTGAGGGGATCTTTGAGTTGGCGGAGAACGAGGATCTGAGAGAGAAGAGGACTGCTGGGAAGAACTTTTATAGTCCCCAGGTTTTTCTGGATGGAATGAACGGTAATGATCTGAAGGTCCTTGTCCATGATATCCCATTGGTGGGCGATGATCAGATCCCATTCTTCTGAAATCTTGCTGATGGTAACCTTGAGGACGAAATTCATCTGATCTTCTCCTCTTGTTGTCATGATGATGTCTACAAAAAAGAATTACCATAAATATCTTTGAATGAACTGAGTACCCTCAAAATATAGATACCTTAATAATAATGGTTTCTCATCTCACTGACTTCATCTGAAATGCAAAATGAGTTGAGGTTCTCCAGGAATCAGAGGAAACTGTGGGTTTTATTTCTTGCTGCTCATCAGACATTGGCTAAAGTCTGCTTCCCTTTTGGGGAAGGTAAGCAATGACTCACATTCATGAGAAGCTCACCTCAATTTTGAACGATACCCATGTTAGGTTCCTGAAAGTCTGGGGTCTCTGGATATCCTTCAACGATGTCCTGAACCTAGAAAACACTCTGCTTTCGGCCTGATTGGGCCCTTGATGCCCTATTGTTCTGGACTTTGGCTTGGACCCTGTGAAATCTTCCCTTTCTCTTTCCACCCTTCTTCCCCCTACACTTCTCTCCCTTTCTCCTTTCGTTTCTATACAGTCTCCCTCATTGATGCATGTCATTTTGTTGACGAGGAGCAGGTCTCGCTTGATATGACCTCTACCTTATCTATATAAATTGAATGCACTTGTTTACTGATGCATACTTTTGTCCATTTTTAGATAGTTATGTGTTCTTCTCCCCTTTAACAGACTTGTATGCTTGTTCCTTGTCTTTGTTAAACGCTATTATACTGTGACATTGAGCTATCCACAATCCATTTCAGAACTTCTTTCCACAGAAAAGTGTCCAGTAAATAAAAGCGGTAATTCTAATCTGGCTCTTGGGAGCCATATGAGGCACTTCACTGCCTCCAGAAGATGCTTCGTGCCTCTCTAAATATTTTAAACTGAAGCTGCACATAAAAAGATTTGCTACGTTATAGCAAAAATCTATAACCTGTTATTGTGTCTAAGCTTTACATTGAATATTTTGTCTGGAATTACTCCCAGAAAATGGCAAGTGTGCCTAGTAGACATGTGCAGAACAAAAACGTTATTTATATAAATTTAGTTAAATTTGTTTAATTTATTTTTGGAATTCGTTTTGTTTATTCATATCCAAGTCGATTGGAATTTTCCAAATTCAAATCGATTCAAATTCCATTCAAAATTCAAATTTTGGATGATGGTTATGTTCTTTCTATTCCATTCTATTCTATTGTTTTTTTATACTCTGTTCTATCCTTTTCTATTATATTCTATTCTTTTCAAAATTCAGATTTTGGAAAGCGGTTATATTGTTATATACTTTTTATTCTATTCTTTTCTATTTAAATTTATTCTATTCAAAATTAAAATTTCAGAAGATTTACAGAAACAAATATGGAATTCAGGCAACCTTAGACTTTCGTTGTACGGTATGGATTTACAATGCTCAAACTAATTTTTATAAAAATACAAATTTATTGAAAATATTCATTAAGAAATACCAAAAGGGCAGACATATGAAAAACATAGGATACAAAGTATCACACAACAAGAAACAAACATGTCTTGGCCATGACAGATGGGAAGAAATTAATATATTTATCAATGATATTGGGTCTGACTGTAGTTGTGGGGCGTCTCACAATTGTGGCTGTCACCTGGTGGTTCGCTCCGCACTCTGTAGCCTTACCATATTACCATGTTTTGCTATATGGAGATACCTATATGTATGTTTTCTTTTTAGAATAAACACTTCTCTGAATTGTACTCCTGAAGAAGCGGGTTTCGAAACATGTAGCGTTTGTAACTGGAGAGAGATGAATATTCAGTTCCTCATCATGAGTCGATACATCTACTCCTTTCCAGTTTACATCAGAGGAATTTAATCGTTTGTTTCTTGTCATGGGATACTTCGTACCCTGTGTATGTCATATGTCTACCCCTTCGGGTATTTTTTAATGAATCTTTTCAATAAATTTGTATTTTTATAAAAACTTGTTTGAGCATTGTAAATCCATACCATATCATGAAAGTCCAAGGTTTCCTCAATTGAATATTCGTTTCTCTAGATTAGACAGGACGAAGGTACTTTACAATTATTCCTAACTTAGTAGCGCAATACTCTTTGAATTTCAGAAGATTGTTATATTTTTTCTATTATGTTTTTTTCTATACTATTTTGTTATTTTCTAATTTATTCAAATCTATTCTTTTCTATTGTATTCAAATTCTAATTAATTCTATTTGAATTTTATAGAGTGGAAAAATGCAGCGCTACTAGACAGAGTATTGAGACCTGCTTCGTGTGAAACGGTGTTAGTCTAAAATCCAAAATTGAATCTTATATTAATAATCCAATAATGTTCAAAATGAATAAATAATAAAATGCAGTCCAGTATATAATTCTGTGACTTCCACCCGCATGCGATGTTGACCACCACCAGGGAGGGTATATATGGGTACTCTTACCAGAAACAGCATTCCTTATGTTATTTATGGGCACTCGTATCAATGGACCCATTAAGGATTTCAGATGTTGGAAGTGATATACCTCAGAACAAAAAAAATCCTACATAGAGTAATAATGTTTAATCACATAATTTATTAAAGGAAGGTAGTGCACTTACATGCATGAAGAAAAATCAAAGCACAGCATGGAATTCCAGCAATGATCCAATAAGTAGGCGCAATAGGATGGAGCAGACACCTGACACCCGACGCGTTTAGTCTGAAGAGACTTCCACAGGGGTACCCTTACTGGGTCCATTGATACGAGTGCCCCAACATAAGGAATGCTGTGACGTATACCTGTGACGGATGTTCTGAAGCTCTTTGATGACGATTGATATTAAGTGATGACACGCTTTGTTTTATTTTCTTTCTGGTAAGAGTACCCATATATACCCTCCCTGGTGGTGGTCAACATCGCATGCGGGTGGAAGTCACAGAATTCTATACTGGACTGCATTTTATTATTTATTCATTTTGAACATTATCGGATTATTAATATAAGATTCAATTTTGGATTTTAGACTAACACCGTTTCACACGAAGCAGGTCTCAATACTCTGTCTAATAGCGCCGCATTTTTTCACTCTGTCTTGTCTGCAATTTGGTTGTCATTGTCGTGCTGGCTGCTTAATTTTTTCTTAGTGGTGGTAGCGTAGTATTGTCTACTCTATCTTGTTCCTATTTGAATTTTATGAAATGGTTATATTCTTTCTATTCTATTGTTTTTTGAATTTTATTCTATTCTTTTTTTTATGTATTCAAATGTATTCTATTTGAAATTAGAATTCGAAAACCTATTCAAATTCGAAAACATTTAGAATTCTAAAATTATATGAAATTGAGACAAACTATTCGAATCTATTCAAATTTCATCCATTTTTTTTCCCATTATTTTGGATTCGTTTAAATTCGTTACCATTGTAAAACAAAAGTTTTTCCGAATTTCAATTCGGAACAAAACAAACTGCACATGTCTAGTTGCCTAGGCATTTCTGTGCCTATAGCCTCAATAGATGTATATCTACAGCATGAGATCTCAGTACCTGTCATAATAATCCCTGTGACCACGATGGTCTCGATCATTATTATACTGGTCATAAGGCCTCTTGCGGGGTCCAGGGTTTGGCCTGTAGTTTCCAGAATTCCTCCGAGGGTCACCATGAGGACGACGATCAGAATAATGGTGATCTTTATACCGGTGTTGATCATATTGGTGGTGCCGTTCTCCTCCCCATGGCTGGTTATTATTACTATTGCCTCCATAATTAAATTTTCGATCTCTCCATTCGCCACGATCTAAACAACAAACACAAAGTCACTATTTCCAGTAACCTCTACAATATATCATTGTTTACTGGTAAGCAATGGAAAAAAGAAGCAGAAAACCTTAAAAAAAACTGTTGCGGGGGGGTTATGGGGCAATCTAAAAGGCAAAGATTAAGATAGTAAGGGAGTGTCTCCAGCTCATTTATGTATTTATAACAGGTACTTATATAGCACCACCAATTTACGCAGTGCTTGATATATATATTGCATGTTCACATCAGTCCTTGCCCTCAAGGACCTTACAACCTGGGGTCCCTAACTCACGTTCATACATACACTTACTAGGGCCAATCTGAACAGGAGCCAATTAACCTACCAGCGTGTTTATGGAGTCTGGGAGGAAACGGGAGTACTGGTAAGAAATTCGCACAGGGGAGAACATGTTAACTCCTGGCAGGTAGTGCCGTGGTTGGGATTCAAACTGACCACCCCAGTGCTGCTAGGTGAAAGCGCTAACCTCTTGGCTACGGTGCTGGGATTCCTATTTGTCAGTGGGGCTGTCTATAATAGTGATGGTCCAAAACTTGGCTGCCACTTAGTGTTTCCCGTGCATTCCCTTTCGTTATTGAGGCTGTCTATAATAGTGATGAGCAAATAGGAACATTGACACGGGGGGGGCATTAGCAGCAAGCTTAGACATTACCGATACCAGTCAGAATGGCCCAGCATTTTGCCATGACAGACCAGTTTAGGAGGCCACTTCAGCCTCTAGGTGCCTGAATTTTATACCTTTAGAAGTTTTCCCCCATTGCCATCCAATGATGGAATCTATTTAGGATTGCCTCAAATGTGCCATAATAAATATTGTTACTAACCAGTAGCTCATTTCACTTTCCTCGGTGGACACTACTCACCTGCATTATTAAATGGTCTCTTATTAGGGTTGACATAGTTTTCTCTTTGGTGCCCATGCATTTGTTGTGGATGTGGTGGCATATTAGGAGGCTTCTGCGGGGTGTGGAGTCCGTGTTGCTGTGAGGGGAGAGAGTCACGGCTGGGACCAGATGGCTCTGGTCGAAAAGGCTTCTTGGCAGGAGGCGCATCTTTCTTCTTATGTTCCTAACACAGTCAAAAAAATGATATACTGAATTAAAAAGGCATATCTTAGGCATTGTTTACATGAGTAATAGCAAGTGGATGAACCATGGGTTTGTTGTCCCAAGACTGCCGCAAGTTTACATGGCCAACAGACATGTTAGTATACACTGCCATGGGTGCAGTACTGCTGCCAAACATGACCCGTGCACACTGCCGTGGTTGCAGTACTGCTGCCAAACATGACCCATACACACTGCCGTGGTTGCAGTACTGCTGCCAAACATGACCCGTAGACACTACCATGGTTGCAGTACTGCTGCCAAGCATGACCCATGCACACTGCCATGGTTGCAGTACTGCTGCCAAGCATGACCCATGCACACTGCCATGGTTGCAGTACTGCTGCCAAGCATGACCCATGCACACTGCCGTGGTTGCAGTACTGCTGCCAAGCATGACCCATGCACACTGCCGTGGTTGCAGTACTGCTGCCAAGCATGACCCATGCACACTGTCGTGGTTGCAGTACTGCTGCCAAGCATGACCCATGCACACTGCCATGGTTGCAGTACTGCTGCCAAGCATGACCCATGCACACTGCCATGGTTGCAGTACTGCTGCCAAGCATGACCCGTGTACACTGCCATGGTTGCAGTACTGCTGTCAAACATGACCCGTGCACACTGTCATGGTTGCAGTACTGCTGTCAAACATGACCCATTCAGGTGACTAGGGCTGCACTGCCGTGTGTAATTCATGCAGTTGCGGTACTGTGTGCTTTCATTAGTTAATACGGGCAGTGAGGTGGTGAGATATCACCTCTGAGACTCCCCTCAAATGCCTCTGAAAAGAGATGCACCACAGGTCGCTTTCCAAAGGGGTGGCAATGATGGCCGTAAACGTAAACGAGCCCTAACATACTAAACACCACCAAACAAGCACATCAAACATAAAGGGGGAGGGATGCTACTAATAAAATATCTTCTTTATGCAGGATGTATAAGCGGTGCATCCCCAAAACAATAAGGCCTGATTTACATACAGGCCATAGCACAAGCGGGGGCCACGTTTACCCACACGGGGATGCACAGGTGTTCCATATATCCCTGAGGAAGCAGTCCCATTCATGTCAATTGGAACACAGCATCTTCATGGACACAGCCGCTGCTCCCAATATGACAGCATGTGGGTACGTGGCACACTACCTGCCTTCGGGGGGATGCACCAGCACCCACATACAGCTGTCAAACTGGGAGCGGCGGCTGTGTCTGTGCAGCTGCTGTGTCCCAACTGACATGAATGGGACTGTGCATCCCCATGCAGGAAAACACAGCCCTTGCACAGGTGTGCGTTGTAGTACACCCATGTGAACGAGTCCCAAGTGAAAAAGTAATTTGTCTAAATTAAACATGTATGGAGTCATCGCACAGGGAGCCCGATGTCTGAACAGGCCCTGTCGGCAGAAACCATTTTTTCTATGTGGCAGACAGAAGTCCCATTAAATTGCTAATTAATGCAACTAGTCAAAGTCAGCCACAAGTGTGCTATAGGGGAATTGAACCCTGGACCTTCTGTCTAACAAGTCAATGGCCAAACCAGTTGAGCCACAACAAGCACTGGATAGATCATAAGACCAAATACCCTATCTGCTGGCAAGACTGAGTAAATACAATTCAAATAGGAAGATGCATATATATATATATATATATATATATATATATATATATATATTTAGTTGTAGTACTACATCAGGAAATCAATACATTTGTAAATTGGTATTTAAATCCCTGCATGCCTCTATATGTTCTTTTATACTTGCCTGTATACCCTGTGGACTTTTAATAAAAACAGTTAAAAAAAAAATTGTAAAAAAAAAAAAAAAAGCAGCTTATTAATGCTGAATACATACAGGGGGAATTTTTAAATTAGGCTCAGATTCGCGCACCACATTCCTGTGCAATTCACATGCGATTCAGTGCGGTACATTGTGGGCCCATTCATTTTGAAAGGGCTCAAATCGCACCGCATCGCTTGCGCCAATCCTGGAAATGCACTGCAACTGGATCGCATGGTAGTTTTGTACCATGCGATGCGGTGCAGGCAAACACACCGCGTTTGCGACCTGTGTTTGTGGTGTTAACATTGCACTGACACCCGCTGCAGATCGCAAAGGGCAGTGTGGTTTGAATGCACTGCGGGAAATGCGCACTGATTGTGGGTTTTTTGCCTTAGTGTGAATTGCGGCTAAAATAACTAGAGGCAAAACTTTTTTGTTTCAGATTGCGTGGATAGGGATTAGACCCCCTGACAGTTTTTATTGCTGCCTGTGCCCCCATTAGGGAGATTCACCCTGTTTGTTCTGTTTACCATTATCATTGAAAGTGAAAGTAGAAGAAAACCCCAAATGTTGGGTTTTCCCCAGAAAAGCAATTGGGGGGGGGGGCGGGAATCTTCCAATGGGGACACTAGTCCTGGTGACCTGGATCAGCCCAAAGGATTCCCTTAATTTGTAGGGATTTTCACTTACTTCCTGTTTGGCTATGGAACAGGAAGTGAAGGAAAATCTCCCCAATGAGACACAGATGGCAAAATAGAAAACTGGCAGGGGCTATAACCCTCCCTTATTCCAAAAAAAAAAATGATTTGCATATGAGACCTTGATAGGCTGAAATGCGTTAGTGTTGGCTCTGTTCGGAGTATTCCTTGGACAAAGTAAAGAGATATTTTATTTATCCTCACCTGGTTGCCGACTACACGGAAGAAGGTTTGCCTATAGTTCTACTTCAAGTATCACACAACTCACTAATGAAGATGTGACAAAACATGTTCTTTTAACAAGAAAAACCTATGGCATCTGCCGCACACATTTCCCGGGGGAGATGATGTAAACCGGTTTGCTTCTGCTACAGTTGTAGTGATGCCGACATAATGAAGAGCGCAGAAACAAGAAAAGCCAAATACCTTTACCTCTTCTTCCTGGGATCGCTTTTTATCTGCCATTTTGTACAACTTGTGCAACTTCCTGGCATCAAACTCAGTGAATTTGGAGACAAATATCCAGAGGTTTCTTAAATAAAGAAAAAAATAAATAAAAGTGACAAGTCAATCTACATGGAAAGTAATAATTCTGCAGAGCAAGGGGTCCCATATTCTCCAGCCTCTCAAACCCTTTATGAAGCTTCATAATAGGCATTGTTAGACGGGTAAACAATGTTGGGAATCCAAATTTCAAAAATGAAGTTTGGTTAACAAAAAAAAAAATCTAATGCAAAACAAAGTAATCAAGTGTGTCCTACATAATGAAGGCTACGGTTATGTGCAGAAATCTTCTTAACAGGATACCCGGTCCTCTTCCTGGCACTAAATTTTTGGCACAGTGGGGGATAAGAACATTGAGTCTTTGGGCTGAACTGCATTCAAGATGGTCTAATGCAGGGATCTTCAAACTACGGCCCACCAGCTGTTGCAGAACTACAAGTCCCATGAGGCACTGTAAAACGTTGACATTCACAGACATGACTAGGCATGATTGGAATTGTAGTTCCTGAAAAACTGGAGGGCCATCCATAGTTTGAGGACCCTTGGTCTAATGGGTCCG
>BLSH010349346.1:9928-28209 GCA_018402905.1 Glandirana rugosa | reverse complement strand
ATTTGGAGACAAATATCCAGAGGTTTCTTAAATAAAGAAAAAAATAAATAAAAGTGACAAGTCAATCTACATGGAAAGTAATAATTCTGCAGAGCAAGGGGTCCCAAATTCTCCAGCCTCTCAAACCCTTTATAAAGCTTCATAATTGGCATTGTTAGACTGGTAAACAAAGTTGGGAATCCAAATTTCAAAAATGAAGTTTGGTTAAAAAAAAAATCGAATGCAAAACAAAGTAATCAAGTGTGTCCTACATAATGAAGGCTACGGTTATGTGCAGAAATCTTCTCAACAGGATACCCGGTCCTCTTCCTGACACTAAATTTTTGGCACAGTGGGGGATAAGAACATTGAGTCTTCGGGCTGAACTGCATTCAAGATGGTCTAATGCAGGGGTCTTCAAACTACGGCCCACCAGCTCCAAAAACTGGAGGGCCATCCATAGTTTGAGGACCCCTGGTCTAATGGGTTCAGCACCCTCCCCCCCCATATCCATTGAGAAAAGTCCAGGCATTGTTTACACTGAATAGAACCATGGGTATGTGCACAGGGTGTGCCTGGGCACACCCTAATCACCCTGTGCTGGGCAGATTCCCCTGCTGCTTGGCTGCAGAGAAGGGGAGTGGGGAATTTTTGTCCTCAGTCCCTTTCTTTATCTCAAAAGTGAGACATTAGGGGTCTGATATTTCACCAAAGCCTACCAATGGGGCTCCTAAAAAAATTGTAAAAAATAAAAATAAAAAATATAATTACTGAAACCAACCTCTGCCCAAGGGACATTGTCCACTGCTCTACCAACACTGTCCATTGCCCTACTGCCATAGATATATATATATATATATATATATATATGAGCTTAGGGGTGCACACCTGTGAATGTAACACAATCTCTGAATGAAGTCAGTTGAAGGACAGGATTCTCTCCACAGAGATCTTGTTGCTTTCAGCCTGGATTCACACTGATAGCGGGAATGAAATCAGCTGAATTCGCACCATTTCATTCCTGCATGTCAGTCCCAACTTCAGGGGCAATTTCAGAAACATCCGTGTGACTTTCTAAACAGATGTCAATGGAAATTGCACCCCGAAGTCGCCAAAAGTAGTACAAAAAAACTACTTTTGGGCATAGGTGTGCGCACATAGGGTGGCAGGTGTGCCTGGGCACACCCTAATCACCCTGTATTGTGCAGATTCGCCCTGCTGCTTGGCTGCAGAGAAAAGGATGTATCCTCAAAAGCAAAACATCAGAGGTCTGCTTATACCCCTGATATTTCACCAAAGCACACCAAGTCTCCTAAAAAAAAAATAGAAAAAAAAAATAATAAAATAGAATATTGTAAAAAAAAAATAATAATAAAATAAAATCAAAATAAACTACTGACACCGTCCTCTGCCCTTCTGACATATATACACACACACACTAATGTTTGCACTTTTGTGGTGCACACCCTAATGCAATAGGCTGTGCACACCTATGCTTTTGGGAATTGGTGCGGCGCAGCAAATGCAGCGTCGCACCAATTCGGATGGTGCCATTTCCGGCAACTGCCGCTGATTTGACACAATGTCTCACCACTAGCCGCATCACATCACCTAAAGGTCTACCAACTTGCATAGCACTCTACTTAAGGCCCGGTTCACACTGGTGCAATGCCAGACATCTCATGTGATTTGTACTGCATTGCTGTACAGATCACATGCGATGTCTGTGCAATGCGAATTTAGCCAAACTGCATGGCTGAATTTGCATCGCATTTGGACCAAACTTGCACAGGACCCTTTTTTTTGGTCACACCCATGCGATCCATTTCTGTAAATCACGCTGCGTTTTGCAAACTGATTGCGGAGTGTCGTTAACATATACTCCGCAATACGTTCGCATGAACAGGTTTGCGATTTAGATGAGGTGCCGATTTGCCTTTAATTCGCCTTAACCACTTACGGACCACACCTGACAATGTAGCAAATAAAGAAGTAATAGACAGATGACACTGTGTTGCCATCTTTCTCTGATTATATGCAATAGTATACTCTACATCAGGGATGTGCAATTAGCTAACCTCCAGCTGTTGCAAAACTACAAGTCCCATCATGCCTCTGCCCCTGGGTGTCATGCTTATGGCTGTCAGAGTCTTGCTATGCCTCATGGAACTTGTAGTTCTGCAACATCTGGAGGTCCGCTAATTGCATATCCCTGCTCTTCACTATCAAGGGTCAGCAGAACATCAATTAGGTAAAATCAGGTTTCATCAAGGCCAATTATTTTAAAGCAATCTGTACCTTCTCCACAACTTGATTTGTTCCTGATCATTGTAAGATTTAAGGCACTCAGATATGCGGTCTCCGATTTTTAGCAAGCAGGTCCGAGTGTGCTCCAGCTGCTCCTGGACGGCCAGACCTTTGTCAGGTTTATCCAACTGCTTCAGAGCCTTTTTCACCGGCCTCATCCTCTCCTTGCACTAAAGAATGAAACACAGAAAAATGTAACACAGCGGGCCAAGACAAGAAGCTTTTTATTGTCATTTCAACCATATATAGCTGATGCAGTACATAGTGTAAATGAAACAACGTTCCTCCAGAACCCAGCCTCATGTTAACAACTACAACAAAGTGGATGTAAACCCTCACATATACCCAGTGAAGTAAACAGCCCCAAGATGATACACAGGGATGAAACAAATCTCCCTATAAAAGTTTTACATGTATATCTGCTGTCTTCAGCTTTATATACTGTTTAGAAAGTTCAGATGGTGTTAGGAGATGTTTCTCTTCCTGTTCAGCACTGAGTGTGAAGTCTGGGCATACAGCCAAGACAGCTGATTGGAGGAAAGGCACACACCCCCACTCCACATAGGCAGAGACTCTAAGAGCTGTTCTGTGAATAGTTTAGCTGTCTGCTAATCAATTTATAGCAACCTCCCCACAAATTTGAGGCTGGTTTTATCTCCTGTGGTAGAGAACTTGTCAGAAGTCATCACGCTGATAACAGAAGAGCAGAGCAGGAGAAAGCCACCGGACTTAGTGCCTTGAAGAGAGATAAGAAAACACTGCAGATCTATGTGCCCAGCTCAAATTTCATGAATCGGGTTCACATCCACTTGTAACAACCAGTAATAAGCATGTAAGTTTTACTTTTAGGCCTCATACACACAGGCGTATGAGAAAAAATAAGCAAAACGTCGGGCCCGACGTCAGGGAAAAATCAGTTTTTTTTGGAGTTTTGCATCGGTGTTAATGAGCGTTAGTGAGCATCATTAAGCGTCGGCGTCAATACGTGTTTTTAAAAATAAAAACAGTCGTCTGCTATTTTTTAACCTGAAAACTCCAGTTAACGTCAGTACAGCGTTCGTGAGCGTTTTGCCGGATTAGCGTCAAAGACGCCAAAAAGCTACAGCCTCGGAACGCAGTGGTCCCGCGTTCTATTTACAGCTTGCTAACGCCGAAGCCTTCTACAGCTCAAAAATGTTAGCGTTTTTATGGGGCCATTGAATAACATGGAGAGCTGCAAAAAACGTGGCAGTAAAAAACGCCTGTGTGTATGAGCCCTTATATCTTAAAAATGTCATTTGGTGCCATAATAGACTGATTTACTCTAACATTTGCTAATATGGTTATCAAGGCAATGCATACTTAGTAATGTAGTAGTAGTTCTAGTAATGCAAAACTGAAAAATATTTGAAGTGGTTCTAAAGGCTTAAGGTTTTTTTTTTACCTTAGTGCATTCTATCTTGAGGGTTAAAAAACCGCCCCCCCGATGCTTACCTAAGCCCCATCGAGATCCAGTGATGTGCAAGAGAGCCTCGGCTCTCTGGGGACTCTCCCTCCTCATTGGCTGACAATCACAGCTACTGAGGAGAGAGAGGGGGCAGGGCCGAGCCTTGGCTGTGTGTGTGAATGGACAGGCAGAGCAGCGGCTCAGTAGTGACCCTGCTTGGCTGCCCCCATAGCAAGCAGCTTGCTAATGTTTTGGAAAATTTAAAAAAGAAAAACATTTTTTACATACTGTCACCAGTGCAGCACAGTACAGCGTCATCATATAACGGGTGTGGCGGTGATTAGAAACACTAACTGGTGACAGCACGGAAAAAAAAGAAGTTTTTCCATTTTTTTTTGATGATATTTTTAACACACTTTGACCAGAGCAATATAATGTTACCCCAGTAACATTGTACAACTGAGGAAGTGAACAGTAAAAAGTGCCCAAAAGTGGAACTTTTGCTTTAAGTGTTGCTGACCACCTGACATGCCACGATTGGCATGTCATTTTTTTTTTATTGGGGGGGGGACCCTGTCCTGGCGCCACGGAGCCAGAAGGAAGTTCACCTCCTTTCCCTTCCCACTCGGTGATCTTCTGGGACGCGTCACAGGTTCCAGAAGATGCACCGGCCATTCGCAGTGCGCAGCCAAAGCCGGGCGCCCACACTTGTGATGCCAGCGCCGCCGAGGGGAGGGGCAGAAGAGGGAAGCGCCAAGCGGCCGCATCGCTGGAGCGAGGGACAGGTGAGTGTCCGATTATTAAAAGCAGCTACACTTTTTGTAGCTGCTGACATTTAATAGGGTGCAACTCCGCTTTAACATATTATGCTTGCTTATAGCAATGAATTTCATTGCTATATGCAAGCATTTTATGGAATGCTTTGTGATTGGCCACAGCTGATCAGATGGCACAGATGGGCCATGATTGGCCCACTCTGTACCATGTGATCACTGTGACCAATCACAGCTAGCAACACAATTCTATACAATGGATGGCTTGAAAGTAAGTCTGTCAACAACTGTCATGTGATCTGCTGTGATTGGTTACAGTGGTCACATGGTTCCTGGCAGCAGTCCAGTACAGTGATCAGTCATTGGCTGTGGTAAGTATACATTTATGAGCCTCACTATAATGTTAATAGAAAAGCATGCAAAGTTTCTTACAACACTGAAGGTTTCCTGGTCCAGGTCATCTTCCTCTTCCTCTCCAATAGGAACTGGGTCATTTCCTGCTGTAATATGGACCGGTCCCTGGTTCTTTTTGCTCCGGCTACCAGACTTGCCTTCACCCCGCTTTGGCTTTATTGCAAAGAAAATGCATGGTCAGTCATTATGCACATCCAAAGAATGATGAATCAAATAAAACTCAGTAAGGTTAACAAGTAGACTATAATAAAGGGGCAACATAATAAAATTCACATGATACATTAAATAGGTTCAATATTTATACCGAGCAACCAAACAGATCCATGATATCGGATGGCAAGCTATAAACTAGCAAAGTGTACCATTTATTGAGTGGGTGGGATTCATAAATCCTAATGGCATAAAACAAATTATAGTAGAATAGCACGTGCTTCATTTTGTTCCGAACCGTAATTCGGACACATTTTTTGTTATTCAGATGTATCCGAATTTCTCAATTACAATAGTAACCCATTTAAACGAAACCGAAATAACGAAACAAAAATTTTGGACGAAATTCGAATAGTTTTCTAATAGAATTTGAATTTCAAGCGAGAATAAAATAGAAAATAAAGCAACAGAATAGAAAAGAATATAATAGAATACAAAAGAACAGAACATAATAGAGTAAAACAGAACAGAATACAAAATATGTTGAGAAAAAAAAAAATAGAAAATAAAAGAATATAATAGAAAAGAACAAAATAGAAGAGAATTACAAAGAATAGAAAAAAGGAATAGACAAAAAATAGAATAGAATAAAATAGAAAGAATATAACCATCTTCTGAAATTCAAATTTCAAATAGAATATATTTGTATTCAATTAGACTAGAATAGAAAAAAAATAGAATAGAATAAAATAGAAAGAATATAACCATCTTCCGGAATTGGAATATAATAAAATAGAAAAGAAACTGAAATAGAAAACAATAGAATAGAATATAATCATCTTCCGAAATTCGAATAGCATGAATGTGAATAGAAAAAAATAGAATAGAATAGAAAGAATATAGCCATTTTCCAAAATTCAAATAGAATAAAATTGACTTTGAATAGAATTCCAATTACTGAATTCAAAGCATTTGAATCAATTCAAACTCAAATAAACAAAACAAATTCCAAAAAAGAATTAGATGAATGTAACCACTTGCTTACTGGGCACTTAAACTCCCTTCCTGCCCAGACCAATTTTCAGCTTTCAGCGCCGTCACACTTTGAATGACAATTGCGCGGTCATGCTACACTGTACCCATATGACATTTTTATATTCTTTTTCCCACAATAGCTTTCTTTTGGTGATATTTAATCACTGCTGGGTTTTTTATTTTTTGGTAAAGATCCAAAAGTTTAAACCCCCCCTCGCAAAAAAAAAAAAAAAAAAAAAACAGGTTCATAGTTTGCTATAAATTTTTGAAAACAGGTAATTTTTCTCCTTCATTGATGGGCACTGATGAGGCAGCACTGATGGGTGGCACTGGTAGGTGACACTGACAGGCAGTACTGATCAGTGGCACTGATGGCGTTGATTGGCAGCACTGGTGGGCACTGATAAGTGTCACTGCTGGGCAAAGTTAGGTGGCACTGTAGGCACTGGTGGGCACAGACAATGCATCTGCGGGCATTCTGTGTGAGGGACCTGACAGAAGCTGGTGATCGGCTTTTTTTCCCCCTCACGCGGTCAGCGCGAGGGAACAAAAAAAAAAAAAAAAAAAAAGGATCACCGATCTTCTGTTTACATCACGTGATCAGCTGTCATTGGCTGAGAGCTGATCACGCACGGCCCCTTACTCCGATCTGTGATCTCGGTGATCACAGAGTGCGTGGTGCGCGTCCCCGCAGGGACACACAAACGCATGCTTGGGAGGATGTCTACTGACAGCCTTCCAGCAATGTAGGCCCGCGTCATTCGGCTATAGCGCGGACGCGAAATGGTTAACAAATTTACGTAGATAACGAATCAAAACAAATTTTTTCGTTCTGCGCATGCCTAAGCGGTATCAAACAACACAGCATTCATATTGAAGCAATTGTTTTCTTTTTACTGGAGATTGATCAGTAGGGTTCCGTTCAATCATCCAATCATGTGCAAGAAAAAAAATCAATTTCGCATTTTGGGGTTTTCCAAGTGAACCAAGTTTTTTGTACTAAGCTACTTTTGTGAATGAAAATTTCCTACACCCTTAATAAATCAAGGCCAGTGTTCATTTACTGCACAGCATACAGAATTGGAAGTATGCAGCAGAGGTGTAACTAGAACATTCAGGGCCCCGGTGTAAGAAACCATAAAGGGCCCTCTTGGTCGCAAGTGCAACCTTTGCGACCCTGGTAGTTCCACCGATGTCATATTTTTTCTAAAATTAATTTTTACCATATTATTTTACTTTTTTTTTTTCTCTACAAGTTTGTTTTTGTAATTAATTTTACATTTTTTTTCTAGGAGCCCAGTTGGGGGGGGGGCTTTGGTGAGATATCAGGGGTCTAAACAGATTTCTGATATTTCACCTTTGAGAATGAGAGGAGATTGAGGACACAGCCCTCAATCTATCTCCATCTCTGCAGCCTCAGCTGCACACAAGAGCTGCGCAGTACAGAGCTTAGCCCTCCTTTACATTGAGTGTGGCGGCTTTGAGACCCTGCGACTTTTCATCTGAAAATCACACGATTTCAAAGCTGCATCTCAGTGCGACTACTTTGAAGACATCTGTGCGGCTTTCAGTACATTCAGTATTCAAGTCGCACCCAAAATAGCCAAAAGTGGTGCATGTACTACTTTTTCAAATCGACGCGGCACCGCAAAGTTGGCATTGCACCAATTTGAACAGTGCGATTGCTGGCAATAGGATGCGACTCGTTATGCGGTTTGACCTGTCAAATCGCATGATAAGTTGCTCCAATGTGAATGAGGGCTTACTGTTCATTCACAAACTGAAATAGTACAAACACCCTTTACTATGCTTCAGTTATGAATGGACAAAGTCAGTGATCAGTATGGATCACTAACTATTCATTAGGACAAGGAAGGGGCTGGTTAATAACACATTTATCACCGCTTTCCTGCTCTCCATCCTCACAGATCCCTGCAGCAGCCGCATAAGAGGGGAGGGGGGAACCCAGGTTGGGGCGGCAGGAGGTGAATAGGAGGGAAAGCGGGGCATGTAGAGGAACGGATCCACTTCATATTCCTTCTGCAGCCTTTCAGCATCTGCAGAAGGTAAATGGAGGGGAATGGTTCATCTATATGCCCCCCCTCCTATCCAGATGTAGAGGGGGCCAGGTCGTAATTGCGACCCCCGTGACCCCTGTATGTACGCTCCTGGTCTGAAGCATGTCATGCCCAGTACAGTGTACTGGTGGGGTGGTTTGAAGAATGTAACTTACAAAACAAGGTAGGTACACTTTTGTTACCATAATAAACTTTTCAATGTAAAGGGTGTGGGTAGAGTTTTTTTTTCCATTTACACAATTGTGCAATGTGGACCAGAATAGAAGTCACACTATTAGAGGTAATTCCATTAGTCACACCTGAGCCCTACAAAGCTGAAACATCCCAGCACAGAATTCATCACTATATTATACCTTTTCTTTTGCTTTCTTCTTTTCTTTGGCTACCTCCTTTTTTTGGTTCTGTTTATCCTTATTTTCTTTATTATCTTTTTTCTTTTGCTTTTTCTTGCTTGGACTCTTCAGCGAGCCATCCTCCTATAGAAAAAGACAAAATTATCCATACTTTAAACAAATAACGTAAAAATGACAAATGGAAAGTTTTGCCTAACACCATTAACCACTTCAGCTCTGGAAAATTTACCCCCTGCCCCTTCATAACCAGGCCATTTTTTGCGATACAGCCAATGTATCTTGGCCTAGGCCAACAAGCCCAGGCCTATGGCGGCAATTTGCAGGGGGGCAGCACAAAAAGAGTCCCCGCCGGCTTGCACTACACTTATGGGGTATACTGGGCAGGGAGACAAACCGGTCTGGCACCCCCATAAAGCGGCTGCACTTGCTGCTGGGTTGATAATACTGGCAGGCCCCCATCAGAGAGGGACAGCCCATACATATGTACGGGATCCAGGCGTCCCAAGGGACACAGGTGGCAGGCCCCAACCAATGAGTTGTTGTGCTGCCCAATAGCCAAACAGGAAGTGTGAGGAAATCTCTTAAGGAAATCCATTCCAATCCCCCCAAGGCCCTCAGAGCTAGTGTCCCCACTAGGAAATTTCAGGGCGGGTCCTAAACATGAAGGGGTATGGCCTTGACAGGAAGAGGTGGCTCATAATTAAATTAGGGGGGTGCATGAGTTTAGTCAGGCCTAGGGCAGCACAAACCTAAATACACCACTTGATACGGCACTGCGTTACTTTGACAATTGCACGGTCGTGCAACGCAGATAAAATGTATGTCCTTTTTTCCCCCCCACAAATAGACCTTTCAATCTTTTGGTGGCATTTGATCACCTCTGTGTTTTTTTTCTTTTTCTTAATTTATTTATTTCAGGTACTTCTATAGGGTCGTCAATTTACGCAGCGATTTACATATACATTGTACATCCACATCAGTCCCTACCATCAAGGAGCTTACAATCTAAGGACCCTAACTCACATTCATGCATATAACTAGTAGGGCTACTTTAGACAGGATCTAATTAACCTACTAGCATGTTTTTTTTGCGCTATAAACAAAAAAAAAATTTTTTTGAAAAAGCAACATTTTTTACTTTCTGCTATTTATTTTATATAAATAATGTAAAAAAATAAATTTCTTCATCAATTTAGGCCAATATATATTCTGCTACATATTTTTGGTAAAAAAATCCCAATAAGCGTATATTGATTGGCTTGCACAAAAGTTATAGAGTCTAAAAACTATGGGATATATTTATGGAGGTTTTATGTATTTATTTTTTTTACTAATGGCGGCAATCAGCAACTTCTAGCGGGACTGTGATATTGCGGCAGACAATCGGACACTACCTGGACACTTGATACTTTTTTGGGAACCAGTGACAACAATACAGTGATCAGTGTTAAAAATAGGTACTGTCACTGTACTGATGACACTGGCAGGGAAGGGGTTAACATCAGGGGCAATCAAAGGGTTAACTGTGTGTTAGAGCTGCACAATTCTGGCCAAAATGAGAATCACAATTTATTTGCTTAGAATAAAGATCATGATTCTCTCACGATTCTCATGGCGTAACATCTTACATATACAAAAAAATTGGGCTAACAGCACTGTTTAGTTTTTTTTTTTTTTGAAAGGGTAATTTTTCCAAAAAAATTGTGTTTGAAAGACCGCTGCACAAACACTGACATAAAATATTGCAACAACCGCCATCTTATTCTCTAGGGTCTCTGCTAAAAAAATATATATAATGTTTGGGAGTTCTAAGTCATTTTCTAGCAAAAAATACTGGATTTTTATTTGTAAGCAGCAAATCAGAAAAGATTTAGTCTTTAAATGGTTAAACTAAGCATCTTCTATACAAGGGAGTTCAATCCTTTGAAGTAATTACATTGTATCCTTCTAGCTTCTTAGATCAGCAGTGACTTCAGAACTTGGCTCTCTGTCCAGACTTGGCAGTCTCCCCAGAGACTCAGGTCGCTCCGACTTAGAAAAGACTTCAGACGACTTGCATTGACTTTTATTACAGTCAAGACGCGCTGAAGTCGCCCCGCAAGTCGGACTCCATTAACTGCACTGAAAATCGCGGTAACGACTGATGGAGTCGACGGCCAACATCCGCTTATCGGTTTGTGCTGCAGCGAATCGCACTACCCCAGCACGCGGATCACATACTAGGTACGTGACCATGCGCAGAGCAGCCCGCCCTGCCGCAGTACGTCTACGGTGTGCTGCTAAAGTGATTTCAACTGGTCAAAGTGTTAACACCTGCAACTGTTCGAGGGGTTAAGATTTGTAGTTTGGGGGGGGGGGGTGGTTAACACCAGGTGGTTGAGCCATGTTTTTACTGACCCCCTAAGCTTCTGGGTGGGGTGCATCAGGAACAATTCACATAGGTGCAATATAAAACTTGTAATGAATTAATGCAGCAACAGTTTATAACAACCCAGTGGGAAGGTTGCCAGCAACTTGAACAGAACGGGTTCCAGCTGGACTGACTACGTCTGTTGAGAGGGGCAGAATGTGGCCTGGCCATCTTGTGCTCAAAAAGGAAAGATGTCCAGTAGTGTTGTAACCCTATGCTTTTCCTCCTCATCAGGAACCTTTCCCTACTGCTAGTACTGTCCCTAACAGACAGAGGTATCGATCTCTTCTCTACCAGCTTGCATAGAAGCGTGACAAATCCAGAGACCAGGGTCTTAAATAGATTCTGCCACACCTAAGATGGCCGCCAGAGTCATACGGGCAACCAACATCCAATCGGATTGTGATTCAGGAAACCATAGAGGAGCCCTGTTCCCCATGACTTCTTGTCCCTCTGCATTGCCACTGCGGTTGAGCGCCACCTACAGTAGCAACAACAGACTGTGCCTGCCTACAAGCTGCAAACACAGCTGGACAGGGGTGTCCGGTGGCTTTGCTTTGCGACCCAGCAAAAATCCCCCCCATCATGTTTAGTGGGCAATAGTGCCACCAAATGCATCCCATTCAAGCAAATAGGTCTGTGCCGCAACTGATCAACAACCGCATGCAATTTGCAAGGCTAAAACATATCATCTCTTCACTGAACCGCCTGTTCTATGCCGTGGAAAAAAGATGTACCACAGATTGCTTTTCAGAGGTGTGGCAATAACAGGCGTATGTCTAAACTTAGGCTTGGCTGTCTAAAAGGCCATAGTGTGGGGGACATGGGAAACGGTGCCTGAAAAGCGAGTAGCAGGGAGAGGTAATAGGAAGAGCTGGGAAATATATGCCAAAAATTGGTGCCAACAAAATTAGAAGTGTTTAGCAAAAAAAAAAAAAAAAAAAACACAACTCTTTAGGTAGGCCATTGCAGTGGTCGCCAACCTTTCGGACCTCACGGACCACTAAACTCACAATTTTTAATCCCACGGACAACTAACATGCATTTTACATGCCTTATACACATGACGCTCTGGCTCTCTGCCCCCCTCCCCCTGGATCACACTGCTGCCTTATACACACAATGCTTCGGCACGCTGCCCCTCTTCCTCTGGATCACATTGCTGCCTTATACACACAATGCTGTGGCTCTCTGACCCCCTCTCCCTGGATCACACTGCTGCCTTATACACACAATGCTTCGGCTCGCTGCCCCTCTTCCTCTGGATCACATTGCTGCCTTATACACACAATGCTTCGGCTCGCTGCCCCTCTTCCTCTGGATCACACTGCTGCCTTATACACACAATGCTTCGGCTCGCTGCCCCTCTTCCTCTGGATCACATTGCTGCCTTATACACACACTGCTCCGGCTCTCTGCCCCCCTCCCCCTGGATCACACTGCTGCCTTATACACACAATGAGGTTAATTTACTAAAGGCAAAAAGACTGTGCACTTTGCAAAATGCAGTTGCATTCTGCAAGAACAGTTGCTCCAGAGCTTAGTAAATGAGCAGAAGCTCTGCTGACTTCCATCACCCAATCATGTGCAAGCAAAAATGCTGTTTTTTTATTTTCCTTTCATGTGATTGGGTATTCTTTGCAAAGTAAAGCTTTACCTCATTTACTAAGCTCTGGGGCACTCTACATCACACTGCTGCCTTACACAGACTCATCATTCATTGGATCTCACCTCTCATAGTCTCTGATCAGTGCTGCCATTGGAGTCCCCCTACTTCTCTACACCTCTCGCTCTCTGCACTACTTCCGGCGCCTCCCTCTAAGTTCACAGGAGCCAGAACTACAGAGGAGGCATCAGGTATCAATGCATTGAGAACACCACTGGAAACAACATTGGGTGGTATACATCCTCCACAATGTTGATTTGTGCCAAAACTCCTGGGGACCACCAAAATTCCCATGTGGACAATCAGTGGATGGTGGTGGTTGTGGTTCATTAGTTGGCAACCATTGGGCTATTGTACTGGTGGTAAATCTAAAGAAGGTACAATCAGATGGTAGCCTGTGTGGCCAGCTCTATAAGGATAACACACTCACCTTTGTGTCTCCGTCTTCTGAATGGTTGTCAGAATTTTTGGGGGAAGAGATTTCATTGCCATGCTCATCCTTCGCTTTTACAGCCCCCTCTTTCTTCGCACGTGGCCGTCTTTTCTTTACCTTGACCTGGAATAGAAAGTTTTTGATTCAAATGCTGGATAAAACAGGAGAACTGCACACATGTACAGCAACTGTAGATAAAGGCGCAAACACTATAAATCCAGAATGCTTCTTCATCTTGAATATAGAGTTCAGTTATGTTCAGCGAACTATTAAGGGTGCTGGGGGGACCTCAGCTCTGGGCAATGGTTACACAGATTACATTTGAACTGGATAGACCCAATTTTTTTTTCAGTGGGAACGTGGGGGAACGCAGTTCCAGCACCTCTAGCACTAAATGTATGTAATGGCAAGAGGTGCTTAGGTGTTCTAGATGAGTGATTCTCAACCTCAGTCCTCAAGTACCCCCAAACGGCCATGTTTTGGTAACTTCCCTTATAAAAAATAGGTCTTATCAATACCATGTCATTGATATTGATTTAAAGCAGCTGTACAAAGTAAAGGAAAACCTGAAAACATGGCCCGTTGAGGGTACTTGAAGGCTGAGGTTGAGAACCACTGTTCTAGGCGGTCTATTGGCTGCAGGGGAGTATATTGTTGCTGGTGAGGGATCTATTGTTGCTGGGGGGAGGTGGGTCAGTGTTTGCTGGGAGGAATCTTCTGTCGAGAGACGAATATATTGTTCTTGGCCGCTGGTAGATCTGTTGTATCTGGCAGCCAAATCCTCCCAGGGTGTATGTTTGAAATGTGGATCTCTTGTTGCTGTTTTTTTTTTTTGCGAGGGGTCTATTGTTGTTGGAGATCTAATGTTGCTGGGTGGGGTGACTTTTTTTACTGCTTTTCTTGTTATTAACAAATCCCATACAAATTACTTGGCACCACAAAATGATATTTGGCTCTGTATTCTCTAAAAAGGGGGATACTGAGAGGTGGGTAGGGGGTGGAACCAAGGAACGGTGCTCAGAGGTGGGTAGGGGACAACAACAAGGGGTGACCCAGAAGGAGGGAGTTCCTGCACCGATTCTCAGATTAAAAAAGCCCTGGATAGACCTGTGTCTTTAGTCAACCTTATCAACTATATAGAATGATCATTTTACAAAGTCAACTGAAATGATCCGAGACACCAACTTCAACAATCCAACCATTCCACCAAGCACAAACCTCATCGCCTTGGCCACTCTCTTTTTTCTCGACTTCTTTTTTCAGCAATTTTAGCAGATAATCTGATCTGGTCTGCAAGTGTTTCGCTTGTGGCTTCTTCTCGGTTTCCCCTGGCAAGATCTAAGCACAAAAATATCTATCATGCACTTGGAAATACTAAATATAAAGACAGACTACATCTTTACATATGATATATAAAGAGATTATTGAATATGGAAAGGTTTACACTAAAGTCAATGGTATGTGCACCCCAACCGGTACTTCTGCTTTAGATATGTGCAGAACGGAAAAATTTGGTTAGTTTTGTTACGTTACTAATTTTGTTTTGTTGATTTGTTTCAGAAATAGTTTAGTTTTGTTTAGTTTAGTTTAATTTTGTTCTGTTTATTTGCTAATGAATTCCAAATTTTTCGGAACAATACGAATTTGGATCAGTGGAAAAATGATCGACCGATTCGAACTCTGTGTGAAGAATAGCTGGTTGTTAAGGAGCGGGCTGGGAAGCCAGCCGCCATGTCCTTAACAACCAACGACTCATCAGCTATCAGCAGGCTTCCCCACTGACAGCTGAAATGTAAACAAAAGAACACTGGCAACAGAAAATTCACAAAAAAAAAAAAAAAAAAGGCTATATTTCTCCAATGGATCACAGGAGTGCACTTCATTTTGCACTCCTGTGCAAAATAAGCCCATTGCCGGCTGACATCAGAGCTGGTCCAGGCTCTGGAAAAATCAAAAACTTTAAAGTCAGGATCCGCCCAGAAGCCTGACCGGCAGCTGGCTTAGCCTCTCAGCATGCCATCGAGAACCTGACCCAGTCGCTCCCACCCCCGCCCCCTGCACAGCCCGGAGCATCAGTGAGCACTGGTGGGGAAAAGCAGAGAGCCGGTGACAGAGTCACTGCTCTTTGCTTGCTGAAAACTGAGAACTGAGTGATCAGTGTTCTTTCTTTGATAGGTCAGTTTTCAGTCTTAGAGCCAGCGGGGGACCAATCCACCTAGGTGAGCATGTATGTTGAACTAACACTGTACATCTCACATGTGCCGCCCACCGGTCCCCACTGTTCTTACCTCTGGGGTTGCTAAGCTGTCAGCATGCCCGCAGATGCTCCAGTGGCCTGGGTATATAAAATTCCTACTCTGCAGTACTTCCGAGATGGACCAGATTGATTCTGATTGGTCAGCGGTGTCACAGTGAATTAATCTGGTCCATCTCAGAAACTTTGCCCAAGAGTTAGAAAATTGGGAATGGGTCTCTGTTGCATTCGGTAGGCAAAAGTGCACATCATTTATGACCCATATAAATGCACAGGGGTGCAACGCAAAAATACCCCGCAACAGCGTGCAATGCAAAGGTGCAGGGGTTAAAATGGGCGGTGAAGTCAAATAACACCTCCTCACTACCATGGATCAATCTTCAGGGGGCAAAGCAAATAAATGTACATGCATCAATGGATATTTTGTATTCATTGTGGATAAATTATTAAAACTGGGGAGTGCAAAATATGGTGCAACTGTGCATGGTAGCCAATCAGGTTTTAACTCCAGCTAGTTCAATTAAGCTTTGGCAATAAAACCTGGAAGCTGATTGGTTTCTATACAGAGCTGCACCAGGTTTTGCACTCTCTAGTTTTAGTAAATCAACCCCATTGGCTTTTTAGATAAAGTAAATATTTTAATATGCTGACAAAAGGAGAATATAAACAAAGAGCGGCACCTTATCAGCCAACTGTAACTCTGGGTCACTTTTCATGAGCTCCCAGTTTCCATAACCGTGTTCCACAATTCCCAGGAGTAATCGAGAATCTTCTTCTACAGTCCAATCAACATCAAAATGAGCTGCTTTGACCCGACTGGACAACCGGAACCTGGCAAAGGGAGAAGAATGAATACAGTATACCTGTATGAAGCTAAGGACATGTTGCAAAGAAAATATAAAGCTTGTTGGGTTTCTTTTAGAAGGGTGATTAAAGAGATTGCTTTTTTTCATTGAAAACTAACAAACATGTCATACTTACCTCATCTGTGCAGTTGGTTTTGTACAGAGCAGCCCAGATCCTCCTCATCTTGGGTTCCTCACTGGTGCTCCTCGCCCCTCCCTCCTGCCGAGTGCTCCCACAGCAAGTAGCTTGCTATGGGAGCACCCGAGTCGAGCCGCTGCTCTGTGTGTCCCATTCAGACATTACCCCCAACCCCCCCTATTGGCTCACTGACCTTGATTGACAGGACCGGGAGCCAAAGGAGAGTCCTGGACAGCCAAGTCTCTAGTCCAACATCGCTGGATCGACATAGGCTCATGTAAGTATCAGGGGGGACGCTGAACACAGAAGGCTTTTTATCTTAATGCATAGAATGCATTAAGTTAAAAAAAAATTCTGCCTTTAGAACCACTGAAGTGCGTTCTTCTGAACCAGTTAAACCCAACCTCGAGGACTAAGCAACCCCTCATTTGATATTAAAGTGGTTCTAAAGGCTCAAGGTTTTTTTTACCATTGGCTCCCACTGGTGTCAATCACAGCCAGTAAGTGGACACACAGGGCAAAATGCTTGGGAGCGAGCCTGCTCAGGGGCCCTGATAGCAAGCTGTTTGCTCTGGGGGCACTCAGCAGGAGCCAGGATCGCCAGCGGGGGACCAGAGAAGAGGAGGATTGGGGTTGATCTGTGCAAAACTACTACACAGAGCAGATAATTATAACATGTTTGTTTTTTGTTTTTTTAACCTTGCCTTTAATATCACTTTAAGCTCCACAGCCTAACCGGCTTATGCTGTTATAATGCCAAATAATATGGAGGAACCAGGTGCTAGAAGTACAGTAGCTTCAAAAGAGGGCATGTCCACAATACATACAACTTTCATCACTGGAAGAACCAATGCAGCTTCCCTTCAACCTAAACTTGGCTACTTTACTACTAGTTTAGCATGTTATAAATACCACTGCATTAAGACCATATATTATTGAGCATGGTAAGCCTCACTTATAGAAATCTTGTCATTTAGAAGGACAACATTGGGAGATATACCAAAATGGTGGATCAACAGTAATGAGAAAAATACAAAGACACTGTCAACAGACTTACTTTTTCTTTTCTTCTGCATCTTTGGGAATGGCTTTGCTGAGAATCTCAAAGTCTTCTTCATGCTGAATAATTGCTTTCACATTTACTTGGACACCAGAAATTTTTATAGTTGGACCTCTTCTTTTGCCTGGACCTTTCCCTGGGACAAAATAAACACAACTGCGTGATTCTCGGAAGGAATGACTAAACGTCTGGTTATACTCATAGAAGATGGTCAGATATTGCACCCCATGAGTGATGTAAGGTTACCACACATCTCAGGAGCTCATAGACTGGATTACCATTTTCGAAACAGGAAACCCCAGCATGCTTTATTACAATGTTCTCTCCCAATTATTTTTAATAATCTTTTTTTGCAAAAACAAAGTAAAAATGATCAAATTACTACAACTACATTTTGTAAGAACTACGTTATATGAATTGGCAAAAATTACCTTCAGTGGGATTCTCTTTCAACTGCTCCTCAAACTCTTGCATAGCTGATGTGCAGCTAGAGTGCAGTAAATCTCCCAGTCTCTTCAGATCTGCCACCGACTTTTCCACAAGCTCTGCATCACGTGCAATGCATTCCAACCTGAGACCATAGAGTAGAAAGAAGTCATTGGGGTTGATTTACTAAAACTGGAGTGTGCAAAATCCAGTGCTTCTCTGCATCAGCTTCCAGGTTTTATTGTCAAAGCTTAACTGAACAAGCTGAAGTTAGAAGCTGATTGGTTTCTATGCAGAGCTGCACCAGATTTTGCATTCCCCAGTTTTAGTAAATCAATCCCTATATAGTTTGAGATAAGTTATCCTGTACAAGCATAAACAGAAGATACTAAATACAACATACCTTTCAAGTGGAGTTGGAAACTTCTTGTAGGCTTTAATAAACCTAGAATAAACAGAATTATTTTTAAAAAGGGTGACTTCCATTAAAAACGGTTAAGTATATTGCATCAAGAATGTTTTACATCAACATC
>BLSH010349345.1:334781-347011 GCA_018402905.1 Glandirana rugosa | reverse complement strand
ATTGTTTATAGTACACTGTTTATATACGTTAGGGTTTAACGATACGTTTAGAGTTTATACGTTATTACGTTTTTTCACGTTTTATATATATGTTCAGGTTTCACGTACACAAACTAGGTTTACTAATATGAACCCATTTGTTTTTAATTTAGATATTCAAGTTATCTAGGCTAGCGACATAAGGTCACACCTCTATACGACCTAGTAGGTCATAGGGTTTGGTAATGTATACCACGAAGTTTTTGGCTGAGAAAGTGGTTTGTGGGCCACAGTGTGGGATGAGTGGTCTTGGTTAACTAGGGGTAATGTCCCTAGTTTTCGTGAACAGTGACGGCCATAGGAGACCTCCAGAGGATACCGGCAGTGACAAGTGCTTTTGATCCCTGTAATGGGGATCAATTGGTTCTGGTGAGTAGGGTGTGACACCGGGTGTTTGGTGAAAGAGTCGGTTTTTGAAGCACCATATGTAATGGTTTGGGATACTGGATGATCCAGCATATCTCCACACTGGAATACAGCGATCGGATCTATTGAACTTATAGATTTAATTTTTGTTTACCCAAGTATAATCATTTGGATCAAACACATGCACTTTGGACTTGTATATATATTTTGCACTTTTTTGCATTATTGCATATTTGAGATTTGCATAGCAATTTGGGATTGCATATATTTGTCACATGATATTTGTTATTTGCACATATTTATTTGCGTAGTTTTGGACTATATTAATCTTAGTTTTTTGCACTTACATTTGCATTTTTTTGTATGCTAGTCACTCTAGATCTTGGGATTGTTTACACATATTTGCTGTTATACACCAAAATCCACTTGTTCAATTTTACACAATATCTACTTAGTTTACATACAACATTTGCATCATGTGGTAGTGCGGTCCAATTACCCTTTGTCGTTCCAGAGGTTGATCACCCGGCATGTAGGAATAAACTCAAAATAGTGCAATACTGCTTAAAACGTTTAATAAAAAGTATTGAACTTACAACAAGTCCAGACGACGTCTGTTAGGAGACGAAACGTACGTCAGAGGACGCGCTGACGTCACTGCCATTGGATTGTACACATGCTGAGCCGGCCGGTTTTGGTCTTTTATGCAAGACATATTTGGACTTGTAAGTGCAATACTTTTTATTTATTAAATGTTTTAAGCAGTATTAGATTATTTTGAAGCACTTACAGCCCTTGGTTTGAATTTCCACCAGGACACAACCTTTATGGAGTTTGCATGTTTTCCCTGTGCTTGTTTAGTTTCCCCCTGGCCATACATTAATGAATTTCTTTCCTTATGCCGCTACGCTGAACGAATAATCTAACAGATTCCACATCCACACAAACAGAGTGGGAGGACGAATCCCCGCTGCCACCTGGATACCCGACCATTGCCTGGAGTTGATTGGCTGCAAGCACTGTTCAGCTGACAATTTTCAGGCTGGCTCTTTTCTATATCAACTTTTGTCGGGCTGGCAGGGTCACCCACCACTGTTCGTATGAATCAGCCAAAATTCTAAAAGTGTATGGCCATCTTCAACACATGCCAGTACTCTCAAGGTAACTGCCTCATCTTTTGAGTGCTTTGAGTCCCCAGGGGGAAAAAAAAGGACTAAAGAAATACAAATTCAAATAAAAACAAACTGTAGAAAAAAATCATCAAGTATATTGTTTACTAAACAGTCACAATCTGAACATTAAAGTGTTAAAAAACCCAGTAATAGAAAAATAGTTAATCTGCCCCCCCCCCCCCACCCACCCACACAGTTTGTCCATAGCTGTGTGTTCGAGTAGGAGATTTCCACTAGAGCCTGTATACACGCCCACGTGTGTGATGTCAATATCTTGTGACCTGAACAGTTCAACTGAAACAGGAAATGTTCTATCCACCATAAGAGACCAAACTGAGCATATGCAGCTTTACCACCCTGCTGCGTATTATATGGACTTGCCCAGGTTGACAGTGCAGGAGGGAAGTATCTATGCATAGAGGATAAAACAGCCCTTTTTACACAATGCTGAGGATTAACCACTTAAGTTCCACAGTGAGTATAACAAGCATACTATGCTGCATATACAGACTGATTTTACTGTTGTGGGTTTACTAACACTTGAATCCAATACGTGCAAAGATACCTGGAACGGGTAGTGTCTTATGGCCAGGTACTCCGCCAAGATGTCCAACATGCGCACCATCTGAGAAAAGATGAGCACGCGGTTTCCTCTCTCACGCAGTCGTGTCAACAGTTTGTCCAGCAGAACGAGCTTTCCACTGCTTCTAATCAAAGACTGTAAGAGAAAATAAATAAATGCTGGGTATTAAAAATATACACAAAAGGCACACACCTAAAACTGAGCTCTTACCTTGTCCGGAGGGGGCGGTTATATAGTGCACAAGGGGCAAAGTAACACACTGCTGATTTAGTTTTGTGTCCTACCTCGTAGAGGCAGAGTCTATACCAGCGGTGTCCAACCTGCAGGCCAAGATGGCTATGAATGCCGCCTAACACAAAACTGTAAACTTACTTAAAAATGTTGATTTTTCTTCTTTTTTTTGGGGGGGGGGGGGGATTTTTTTTCTTTGTAAAATGCGTTTATACTTAGCGAATACATGCGGCTGAAGAAAAATATGAGTGTCTCTTGACTGGACTTTTTTTTAAGCTTCAGGGCGGCACAGTGGTGTAGTGGATAGCACTTTCACCTAGCAGCAAAAGGGTCGCTGGTTCGAATCCCAACCATGACACTACACCTGCATGGGGTTTGCATATTCTCCCTGTGCCTGTGGGTTTCCTCCGGGTGCTCCGGTTTCCTCCCACACTCCAAGGACATGCTGGTAGGTAAATTAGATTCTGTCTAAATTGGCCCTAGTATGTGTATGAATGTGAGTTAGGGACCTTAGATTGTAAGCTCCTTGAGGATAGGGACTGATGAGAATGTACAATGTAAATGTAAAGCGCTGCATAAATTGACGGAGCTATAGAAGTACCTGAAATAAATAAAATAAATAAATAACTTATCTTCCCAAAGAAAAATCTCCCACTATTCACAATCACGCCTTATTCAGGTCATCAGTTTTTGGCAACACCTATATTTGTGAGCAACTATTTTCAAGGATGAAGCACACAAAGGGCAAATTAGAACCAAAATATCTGATGAGGGCCTTGAGAATTCATTGAGAATCGCTACTTCATTCATCCAACCAGATAATGTCGTGTTCATTTATCAAAAACAGTGTCAAATATCGCATTCATTTTACCTTTATAATAATAAAAAAAAGATTTAAAAAATGAAGTTTTATTACTGAGATGGGTAAATTATCTATATGAGTGATAGTTAATTTGTGATCTGCCTGACTTTTTCTAGTCCTCAGCTATCCTGAGGCCGCATTCACAATGCGTCAAGTTTTGGAGAGTTTTTCGGGCGTTTATATGACAATTTTTATACTGTGTTTTTGAACTTTGGCGTTCTTTATTAGCCAATAGAAAAAAATATAATTTGTTTCATCATTTGTTGCTATGTTTTTCAGCTTTTCATCTACGTTTATTTATTTATATATTCATTTTTTTTCCTTTTTTGTAAGGAGTTAAAAGGTTATGGTTGGGGTTCATTTATTTTATTGTGTTCGATTTGGCATTAGGGGTTAACGTTGGGGTTATAGGTTAATATTAGGGTTAGGGGTCGTTTTATTTATTTTTATTATTTATTTAATAAAGCTTATGTATTTTATGGTTTACAATAAATTATTTATTTTTATTTAGTTTCATTTGAGCACACTCAGAAACATGCGGCAAAAAACGCGTTAAAACAAAACACACACTCAAAAATGATAAAACAAAGTGTTTCTATGGAACAAAAATGCTTCAAAAACACCAATCTGCCCAATTAAAGCTACACAAAGAGCCCCAGAACTTTTTGAGTTTCAGGCAACGTGTAGTGGAGATGTGAACCGTCTACATAGAGAACTATTCTTTTCTCCTGCAGAGTTTTGAAGCTTCAAGGTGTGAATGGGGCCTGATTGTTGGTGTGTTTTATGTGCGGCCCAAGACAATTCCTCTTCTTCCAATGTGGCCCAGGAAGGTCAAAATGTTGGACAACCCTGGTCTATACCATAGAGGTCTGCTGTCTCCCCCCAATGACTGGCATGAAAAAAAAAACAGTCATACAGGGTGCATTCATGACACAGCTTTCACAGGGCTTTAAAGCATTACTAAAGTCCACAATACTTCCCTCGCCTTCAAACAGTCCAAGATCCCCATGTCCTACCGGTTTCATGTGGTTGCCAGACTGTGGTCATCTTCATTGACCAGCATTGGATGAGGTCACTGCTGCGCATGCACGGGGGGGGGGGTTCAGTCAAACCAGCACACAGGATCTGTGCCGGAACGCACAGCTCAGTGTTACATTCTAAAGAAAACTGCGAGCAGGCATGTACATTTATTTTCTTGCAGAAGACACATTGCCAATCTCTTCTGCAATAAATAGAGTGCATGCTCGCAATTTTGTACAGCAGTAGTGGTTTCCATCTCCATTATGTCTTTGATTTAAAGTGTTACTAAACCAAGCATCCTGCATTCACTATATCTGGTCTCCCACAGTACACAGAACATGGAAATGCAAGTTTTAGTAAATATAAACTGCTAAATACCTTTTCTCATTAGCAGTATATAGCAGTCTTGTGACTTCTATCAGTCTCGGGCCGAGCACTGATTAAAGCTTGGAGGAGGAGATTTCATTCTCCTATGACTGTCCTATGAGGCTGCAGGACCCCTGACATTCTGTCTGGACAGTGCTGATTGGCCCTGTGCTCATAGCTCGCATCATACCCTGATTTGGAGGGCCTGTCCCTGATTTGGAACAATCTGTCCCTCTTTCTTCCTTATTTGTCCTTCAATTTGGTCTGATCTATATAATTGTATATAAAATGCACAGGTTATCTTTCAAAAAGTGTAAAATCTTTCATCCAATTTCTACATTGCTGCATTTGTAACTTTCAAAAGCCAGTCCAAAGGAATAGTGTGGTAAAAAAATAGCACTTGTGGGTTTAACTAATCATTTTTTGAATAGTTCTCCTTTAAAGGGCATGCCAGGGGATGTGTGTCCTATGCCTACATACTTTAGCAGTCTTGTGACTTCTATCAGTGTCTGCTTAAAGCTTGTAGGAGAAGTTTTCATTCTCCCCTGGCCCTCTGTCTGGGCAGTGCTGATTGTCCCTGTGCTGATCATATGCATCCTCTGCCAAGAAAAAAAAACTCTCTAGCAATACACACCAAACTGAGCATGTGCAGAGTGATTTAAAAGGCTCTGTACCATCAGGAGATGGACTGGGGACAGGGAAAGGGGAGAATCAGAGAAGACAGGATCAAACAGCTTTTTTTTACACAATGCGGAGGATTAACCACTTAGGTTCCACAGTGAGTATAACAAGCATGCTTTACTGCATATACAGACTGATTTTACGGTTGTGGGTTAAGTTGCACTTTAAAGTATGTATTGCGTTATATGGAGCACAGTGCAAGTCACTAATCTGACTCTTTGGTTTTCATGAGTAAAGGTCCTTCCCTTCCACACTGGGCCGTTCTGCTCCTTTCAGCAGAGGATCCATAAGCAGATACCTTTCTGAATCAGAGCTGAACGGAATGGATATTCAGGTTTGTGACCTTCAGGTCATTCAGTTATTTGTCTGCCTTTTGACATTAAACTGTGAAGGACCCATGATGGCTCTATGGGACTTCAGGAGGATGTAAAAGGCAGTCCATTTACATCTGCCTGCCCATAAACCTGCATGGAGCTCCCCATCAGGTCCACCTGAGAAACGGACAAGCGGACCTGATCAGAAAACCCATGTAAAAGGGGTAAATCTAAGTTTTAAGGGTAACTCCACTTAGTGGGAAAAAAATAGCAAAATATAAAGAAAATAATAAAATGTGCATACAATTGCTACACAAGTCATAATGTAATTGAATGTTATTAGCAATGACCTTTGCTTTTCTATCTGCAGTTTTCCTGTTAATTACAGTATGGCAACCTGGAGACCTTCTGTACACAGATGGCGTATGGGACGCCTCCGCAGAAATGTCATTTCCTGCTTCTGTAATTGATGGTGATGCATCAAAATATTGGCCCCCGAGTTTTCAGCATTGTGCCGAAAGCAAAAAAAGGTGCCGATAATGGCTGCTGAAAATGCCCATTTGCCATGATTTTACCGAGCTCATGGTGTGCTTTTTCATAGGTCTGTGACAGAAAAATGCATCAAAAACACAACACAGGTGCATTTTATTATGCGTTCTTGCAGCGATTTCAATGCAATTCAAAAAGGAGGACCCGAACAAATATGTACCAAAAATGCAGCAGGCAGTATTAAAACCGCTTGAAAAGATGACGATAACAGCTGACAAATTCATGATATTAATTAAAAATTGAATAGAACGCAACTATTTATAAATATATATATATTTTTTAAAATGGTCAGTTCCGGTTTTTGCCAACTGCATCCTGAATTTTCGGTTTTGGCACTGGAATTTTCATTTCGGTGCACCACTAGATTGGCAGTCTGCACAAAGATACAAGTCAGATTTTGGGCATCCCCCTGCAACAAAAATGCCTTTTGTGGTGATATACTCCCAAAGGGAAATCACATCAAAGGGATGCAGACCCTGCATCTTTCCTCTAGTGCAGCAGCTGATTGATAATTATGAAATTGCGCCCATGCACATTCATTTTGCACATGGACACAGAAAAACAAACAGCTATTTCTTCAGAACAGAAGGTAGGAATCTGCATCAAAGTTTATTAAAATCCCTGCATAGATCTGTACAGAGGTCACCCAGAGGGGAGATTTTTTCTTCTCAACAAAAGTGGAGTTACTCTTCAAGCTACTGGATGCAACAAAAAAAAAAAATAACCTGGTAAACTTGTAAAGAGAATCCTAGATGTCCACCTGCTGGAAATGTAGATATGAAATATTAATTTTATCATATAAAAGCAATATTTCAGCTTTAGCTTGGAATAAAAACTGAAAAAAAGATCTGCACAAGGAAAGCATTGTTTTCATTGGGTGTGCTGGCTCAATTGACTTGCATTCTAACAAAGAGAACAGTAAAGCACAACCATCCTGTAGTATTGTAATGCAGGATACAATGCCTGTGCATATAATGAGCAAATATATAGGGGTTTCTTAAAGAGGAAGTAAAGCCAGATTGGGTTTACTTCCTCAATATAACCCTGTAAAGTAGAAGCATAATGGGCTACTATGCATCGCATAGTAGCCCATTATGTGCCACTTACTTGCAAACGAAGCCTGCGGTGTCCATTGATGTCCCCGCTCCAGGCCGTGTCCATCTTCTGCCCCTCTTCCTTCCGGGGGCCACGACTCCGGCTCTGTGACTGGCCAGAGTCACGTGGGAGCCGCCAGTCACGGCACAGGATCAGTGGAGAAATGGCACGGAGGCTGCTTTTCCACTGCGCATGTGCCGACATGACGTCGGCACATGCAAAACACTGCATGTCTCCTGAACCATGCAGGTTTGGGAGATATGCAGGGCACCTACAGGTAAGCCTTATTCTAGGCTTACCTGTAGGTTAAAGTGGTTGTCACAGCTTGACAACCACTTTAAAGTAGAACTATAGGCAAACTTTTTTTCTCTTAATTAATTTTGGATACAGGAAGGGGGGATCATAACCCCATTTCAGTTTATTGTTTGACATCTATGTCCCATTGGGGATTTCCCTTCATTTCCTGTCCCATAGTCAAAACAGGAAGTGAGAGGAAATCCCTGCAAATTAAGGGAATCTCTTGGGGACCCCCAGCTCCCAATTGGAAGATTTCCCCTCTATTACTTTTCTGGGGACAACCCAAAATTTGGCATTTTCCCTTACTTTCAATGATATTGGTAAACATGACAATCAAGAGAGGGTGAATCAATTATTTCATGCAGAAAACAGAGGAGGTTCCATTTTTCATTGACTGACCTGCAGTAAATCTTGTCTGCTTTCTATTTCTGAATCATCCGCCTTAATGAGGAAGCAGTGATTGCAGCACTTCTTCAGTTCCATTACAATGTTAAGGAAACCAGATGTGCTGCCCCTTGTGCCTTTCGACAACGCCTTAAAGTTTCTGGTTAAAATCCACCTACAGCCAGGATATCAAAAGAAAGCCATTGTGAGGAAAACGGTCAACGTTGCATGCAAGCAATGGAAATAAATTTAATATCACCACACAGGTATCATTTATCTGTAGATCGTCTCCTGTACTGTGCTAAAATGAGACTTACAATTCATAACTGTGCATGCCAATTCAGCATGGTTACATAGTTAGTCTGCTTGAAAAAAAAAAGTCTATCTAGTTCAACCAATAAAAGGAACAAAAAATAAATAAAAAAGATCATACAATCCTATACACACAAATGATTCAGAGGAAGGCACAAACGCCAGCAAATCGTGATGCAATTTGCTCCAGGAGGGGAAAAAAATTCTTCCAGATCCCCTGAGAGGCAATCAGATTTTCCCTGGATCAACTTTACCTATAAATGTTAGTGCCCAGTTATGTTATGTACATTAAGGAAAGAATCCAGGCCTTTTTAAAGCAATCTACTGTGCTGGCCAGAACCACCTCTGGAGGGAGTCTATTCCACATTTTCACAGCTCTTACTGTGAAGAAACCTTTCCGTATTTGGAAATTAAATCTTTTTTTCTCCAAACGTAAAGAGTGCCCCCTTGTCCTCTGTAATGATCATAAAGTAAATAACTCAACACCAAGTTCACTATATGGACCCCTTATGTATTTGTGCATGTTGATCATATCCCCCCTTAATCTCCTCTTCTCAAGAGAATAAATTCAGATCCTCTAATCTTTCCTCATAGCGGAGCTCCTCCATGCCTCTTATTAGTTTGGTTGCCCTTCTCTGCACTTTCTCCAGTTCCCCGATATCCTTTTTATTAACTGGTGCCCAAAACTGAACTGCATATTCCAGATGAGGTCTTACAGGTCTTTGTACAGGGGGGCAAAATGCTATCTTTCCCTATGCAGTCCATACCTCTTCTAATACAAGAAAGGACTTTGCTCACTTTGAAAACCTCAGCTTGGCATTGCATGCCATTATTAAGCTTAAAGTGGATGTAAACCCGAAAAATGCTTGTACAGGAGAGGATATCATGTCATCTGTGCCCAGTTTTGCCACGAAAAGTTAATCTGCGTAATACCCTTAACTTTTTTCAGTAGGAAAAAAGGGACTGAGGGAGAAATAGGAGACTTTCATCTTGAGTGTGTGACTGACAGGTCATATTCTTATCTCCTGCATGGTGCAAAAAGAGCCTCCCCCTCCTAATTCCTCCAGCTCTCAGTATAGAGGTGGGTGGGATGTCTTGTGGCATCACAACTCCACCCACCGAGCTTCAAGGGCTAACATTTGCAAGGTAGGGATACATGCAGGAGGCTTGCATGTACATATACATTAACACTGTGCCATTAGTTTATACTAGGTGAGTGGTGAGTTTACATCAACTGTAAGATCTACCAGAACACCCAGATCCTTCTACTCCATTGATTTCCTCAGTTATACTCCCCCTAGTATGTATGATTCATGCATATTCTTAGCCCTCGAGTGCATAACTTTACATTTATCAACATTAAACTTCATTTGTCACAGTCGCCCAATTAAACAGTGCATTGAGGTTGGCTTGTAAGTTGGAGACATTCTGTAAGGTTCTCTGCTCTAGTATTGACAGACTCACTTGTAATACTGTTTCTGTAGTGCACACATCTCCACCCGCAGGATTTGCTCCACTTTGGCTGGAAGAGATTTCTCAACATCCTTCTTGACTCTGCGTAGCAGAAACGGTTCAAGGACTTTGTGAAGGCTCTGGTAACCATTATCTCTCCCTTTGCCATGGTCATCCTCAAAGTCCTCCCAATACTCAAACCTAAAACCAAGCACAGGCAGTAATAGATTTTTAAAAAGCTTTACAGACTTACACAATTTAGTATTCACTGAAAAACCAATCTCCGCAGGAAAGAAAACGCTTTAGATATTCCCAACCTTAGCTTATAGGCCAAATATGAGACATAGGGGTTGATTTACTAAAACTGGAGAGTGCTAAATCTGCTGCAGCTCTGCGTAGTAGTGAATCAGCTCTAATTTCAGCTTGTTCAATTAAGCTTTGAGAAAAGAAAAAACTGGGAGCTGGATGGTTAGAATTTTAAACTCTCATATTTTAGTAACTCAACCCCATAGTGGTAAGTAGCACTATGTAATACATAGCCAATACCGCTTGAATATCCCAGATAATAAGCCCGTCTAGCTGGTCCTACCGTTGACTGGTGCCGGTTGGGATGAATACCCGCTCTGAATACGGCTCGCCAAGCTCCACCTGGGCTACAGAAAAATGGTGCCCGTCCACACACACAAACTCAGCACACTACAAGTATAAAGCAAATGAGAAATGGCGTCAGCTTGGCTTTCCACTCATGGAAGAACTCTCCCCCATGTGTTTCACCCATGCCACCTGTACAGGATTTCTAGCAGATCAGGAACTAAGAAGCACAACCACCCTACAGGTGCCACTGTTATGTGGACAACCCTGCTCAGTGAGCAGACACATTTGGACAGCATACTCCTTTATGGCTACTGATGCAGCTGCGGTTGCCTCTACAATTAAGCCCCACATGGAAGAAACACAATTTGGGGGGGGGGGGGGTTCTTGCACGGATGGACAGCCAAAGCTGACGCCATTTTTCATTTACTTTATACTTGTGGTGTACTGAGTTCCCATGTGTAAACAGGCAGCAATTTTCTGTAAAGTGGCACTATGTGTTATGCAATACAAGACCTGGTTTTTCTGTGTCAGACACATGCTGGAGAGGTTGATCTTGGGAGACTCCAATACTAAGATCTTGCCAGGTCTGCACATCATCCACTGTGGCAGCAATGAGGGTATCCTACTCTACCATATGGATTTGGCATTTATTAAATATTACAGAAACTATAACAGGAGGAAGGGAAGATGTAAAAGGTAGGCAGACACCCAAAACCCCAAGATAGAGGGGATCACAGCAAGGCCTATGGCAAGGAGATTTTATTGCTACAGCCCCCAAGAGAAAGTGAAGAAGCCATTGGGAGACTCCGGCAGTCCTAAACCCCACTTACACTGTATTAAGAATATCACCTTTTGGTAGACCAATCTTTTACACGAGTTAATAAAATTCGATAAAATCAGGTCACTGCTGCTTAGCTTTCTGACATTTGAAAGATATAGTGCAGCAAAGTAGATATGTATTTGGCTCCTGCAAAGAAGCAACTGGAAACAGAAAGAGCCAAGAACCCCACAGGCCTCCAAAGCCAAAGATTGGTGCCAATTTGATTTCAGAATCGGCGAGTAATTTCTTACTTTTCTGGCATAAGGAAGTGTAGCAGTGACCATAGTTCCTTCAGTGAATTCTGGAGAGGAGTCCCAGTGATCAGCAGTCTGTGGTTGGACTTGAAGTCTATAAGGGTTTTATACAGCAAAGAATCATCATTCTTCAACCGATGAGCTTCATCGACTCCGAGAAAAGCCCAATTAATACTGCTCAACACAGCCTGCAAAAAGATGGATAGTATGGCTCTATGAGATTTCTTCTTGATGTAGCTTGTGTAAAGCATACCCTGAACGAGACCTCCACACAAGGTTCTTGATTCTGTGTAAATTAAAAGCCTATTTACTACACCCTAAACCTATTGCAATACTTTTTAATTAGTGAAGGGAAGCTGGGAAAGGAACTTTCCTCAAAAGGTTACAAATTATTTTCATATTTGCTACCAGTACTTGCAACAAACCCTAACCCATACTTTACTTGACTGTCTTAAAATAAAACTATAGGCAAAACTTTTTTTCCTAAGGGAGAGTTAAGAGAAAGCCCTGTTGAGGAGAGTTACCTTCACTTCCTGTCCAACAGCCAAAACAGGAAAAGTGAGTTAAGCCCCGTACACACGGGACGACGATCGCACGTACGATCGTGTCAAATCGTATGTTGGCTGTTGTATGTAGCATACTGACTGCACTACACGATCGTACGACCACAGAAGAACGTTCAGGTACATGTAATTAGCATCCAGCCATTCCTGACTTCTGAGCATGCGTGTTTTGCACAATACAACTTGTTGTACCAACTGCTCTGTTCACACGATACAACATGTTGTTCAACATAACACGTTTTGTGCGTACGAGTCTTCAGTCCTTACCGACCTACG
>BLSH010349345.1:275726-333273 GCA_018402905.1 Glandirana rugosa | reverse complement strand
TTTAAAATGATTTCCTGTTCCCAGTGGAAGATTTCCTCTCTATTACATTTCTGGGGACAACCCAAAATTTGGAATTTTCTTTTACTTTATAATGGTAAACAGGACAAAATAAAGCGGGTGAATCTCCCTAATGGGTACGGACAACAATAAGAAGTGTCAGGGGTTCTAATCCCTCTCCACTCTGTCCAATACTAAAGAAAGAGTTTTGCCTTTAGTTACACTTTAACATTAAGATATTCTCTACATCCACAGGACATCATTATTGTCCTCTAATACATGGAACATCCCAGCCCAGGAATCAATTTACTAAGCTAGCTATGTCCAGCCTAAGGCCATTACACTCACAACTGAGTCACTTACCTTGTCCTTTAGTAAAATTTCATAGGTTGTCAGTAGTGCATTAAACTTCATTTTCTTGCTCTGCTGATGAACCCATTCATACTCCCGGATCTAAAATAAAGGAGGAAGGTTCATTTGTAGAGGTGTGAATCTGTGTGATGAAGAGCCCTTTCCTGGGTAGTTTCTATGATTCTGCACATAACTCACCGTGTTTCTGCTCCCAAGATCTCCAATATAAACCACCACATTAATTTCAGGAGCCCATATCTCAAATTCTCGTTGCCAGGAAGTCAATGTAGATAATGGCACCACCAACAGAAATGGGCCGTAAAGAAAATGCTGGTGAAAGAGGTAGGAGAGGAAGGAAATGGTCTGAATAGTCTTTCCTAAGCCCATCTCATCAGCAAGGATTACACTGTTGTTCCTGTGATGGCAAAACAAGAAAAAAACAGAACCAGTGAGCGGAAATTAAAAAAAAAAAAAGGAACTATCCTTAGAAACAATTTATTACAGATATATCACCGTCAATTTACACAGTCCCTTCCCCCGAGGAGCTTACAATCTAAAGGTTCCCAACTCACATTCATACACATAGCAGGGCCAATTTAGACCGGAGCCAATTAACCAATTAACTACCACCAGTGTCTGTGGAGTAGGGGTTTTTTTTTTTTGTTTATACACCAGTGGCGGCTGGTGCTGTATATTTTGGGAGGGGCGGCAAACAAGACATCCTAGGAGTTCTTTGATTGTTTAACCACTTCTGGACAACCCCCCGTCATTACATGGCGGTACTTTGCCATTGAATGCAGTTACTACGGTAGCAAATAGCAACCATAAATAACCCCAGTATCATTTTAAACAGCGGGTAGTCCGCTTTCAGATAAAAGTGGTCTCTGCGGCGGATTTGCCGCAAGATCACTTTTAATCGGGGGCAGGAGAGGTACCCCCCTCCACCACTTTCCCATCATCTCCACTGCTTACCGGACCCGCCGGTAATGGCGGAGACGATCAGGTCCTCTCCCCTCAGAGTATGGATGCCGAGGGAGTGGAAGATACCGCCCACTCGGCTCCATAGCATTGAAGGGCGGAAGCGACGTCAAACGTCACTTCTGCCCATAACTCTTAAAGGAGAAAAAAAAAATTTTTTTTCTTCAAATTACATTTTTTTAAATTGCATTTTAGTGTAAATATGAGATTTGAGTTCTTTGACCCCAGATCTCATATTTAAGAGGTCCTGGCATGCTTTCTTTTATTTTTTTCTTATTCATTTTACTTTTTATTTTTTATTTTTACACCGTGCATTTAAAAAAAAAAAAATTTGGGTCACTTTTATTCCTATTACAAGGAATGTAAACATTGCTTGTAAAAGGAATAAAAAATGACCCAATTGATTTTTTTATTTTTTTTTTTAAATGAACGGTGTAAAAATAAAAAGTATTATAAATAAGAAAAAAAATACATTTTAAGTGCCCCGTCCCGCCGAGCTTGCGCGCAGAAACGGACACATATGGAAGTCGCGCCCATGATTGAAAATGGTGTTCAAACCACACGTGAGGTATCACCGCAATTGTTGGAGCGAGAGCAATAATTCTAGCAGTAGACCTCCTCCAACTCAAAACTGGTAACTTGTAGAAATTTTTAAACGTTGCCGATGGAGATTTTTAAGTGCCAAAGTTTGTCACCATTCCATGAGCGTACGCAATTTTGAAGCCTGACATGTTGGGTATCAATTTACTCAGCATAACATTATCTTTCACAATATAGAAAAAAAATTGGGCTACCCTTTACTGTTTTCTTAGAAAAAAATATATAATGTTTGGGGGTTCTAAGTAATTTTATTGCAAAAAAAATGATTTTAACTTGTAAACACTGAATCTCAAAGAGAGGCTCGGTCCTTAAGTGGTACTGGATTGATTTGTGATCTTGAGACTGCTGTTGGGGGAAGAAGCTGAGGGACTATCCATACCTGGGGCTGCTTGTGTTAACCCAGGACTCAAATTGTGTTTTTTGACCATTCCTTTGGGAGGGTCAAATCATTATGGTAAGAGCCGGTGTGATCGGGTGAAGGTGATGGGTCTTCCTCTTCTGTACATCACCCCCTGAGCACCTTCAAGTGTTTTACATTTTGCAAGGACTCTTTTGGTGGACTTTTTCCTCCTTTCTTAGTTTTATACATCAAATTATTTGCCTGGATAGTATTATCTTATATGAATACTTTTGCATCTGTGATTGGATAAGGTCACTTTAGCGCTGCACTGCATGTGATATATTGCACCGCATCTATGCCATTTAATGATAAGCCTTGCATTTGTTCATCTGTTCAATGAATATGTGGCTTCCAACAGAAAACTGGTGGAAATCTCCCAAAGTGCAGGGAATTTCAGGCTCAGACGGTTGCTCCTTGAACTGATGTCCCCATTGGAGGTTTTCCCCACCCTTACGTCTTCTGTAGGGTTGCAACCTGTCCGAGATTCACCCAGGCAGTCCGGGTTTTGAATCATGTGTCCGGGTTTCAGTCCACCTGAAACCGGACACAATATTCAGACAAGAATGTGGCTCGGAACCGGGCCCGACAGGAGGGTCAGGGGGCACTATGTGCGCCACATTACTATTCACTTTGGAGTGCCCAAAGGTGTCCCGGGTCTGTTACAAACCTATAGTGTATACTAAAACGAAAAAACTTTACTGTGCGCTGCTAACGTGTTTGGGTTTGGCTTGAAGATAAAGTGGCAACCCTAGTCTTCTGGGGTTAACTCTTGAATTTTGGATCTCCTCTCATTGTCTTTCTCTGTGACATTCATCATCAGTAGAAATAGAGGGGTGAATATCCCCGGCAGGGTCACAGAGAGCATTAAAACCCCCACAGTATACAAAATTAAAAAGAGGTTTGTCTAGAGATAAACTTTAAAGTGGTTCTTAAAGCTAGACATTTGCTTTCCATGCATTAAGGTAAAAAATGTCCCACTAGTTGTATGACTCACCTCCCTTTATACTTACCCGAGTCCTTTCTCAATGCAGCCTTGTACCCGTCTGTAACGACACTGATCTCTCTCTCTCTCCTTACAGGCTCAGAGACAGCAGTGTGAGCCATTGGCTTCTGCTGCTGCTAACCAAATCCTGAGGAAGTGGTGGGCGGGGCTGAGCTGCACTGTGTGTGTCAATAGACACACACAGCCCGACTCAAGATCAAGCCCACAGGTGTACCACCATAGGAAGCCGCTTCCTATGGTGGGATAAAGAGAAGAGAAGGAGCCAAGAGCACTGGCAAGGGACCCTAGAGGAGGAGGTTCTGGGCTGCTCTGTGCAATACTATTGCACAGAGCAGGAAAGTATACCATCTTAATTATTTTAGGGAAAAAATACACTTTACAACCGCTCAACAAGGTTTATACATTTACAGAGGACAATACTTAAGAGGGAACATTTAAGACCAACTAATACAAACTCACCAAAACAAACAACCAATACCTACTTGCACCATGAATGAGCCAGCCAGTTTAGACCCTCCAGCTGATAGTCCCGGAGCTCGAGCCCTTCACCTCCAATGTAAGAAGGCTGTTTTTTCAATGTCACAAACCTGGGTCTTTGTCTCAGGACCTATCAAAATGCACACCAACCATAATCACTACAGTTTCAAGATTTTACTATTGTAAAACAACTAACCAAATTAACCATTCACGGTTACATAGAAAATGTCGAAAACATTTAAAACATTTTTTCCTACGTAACACAGCACCCTGTAACTGCAAAAGTCCTGTGCTTTGCTTGATAACCGTTTTATGCTCAAGTCATATCATGTACAGCACAAACAACAAATGGACATTCGGTCTTGACGACAGAGGAAGTTTATCTATCAGACCGGCACTTTAAAATGGCCAATCTTTGTTTTTATAAAAATATGAAAAAAAGTATACTATTATACCTTGCAGTCTTTCACTGGAGTGTTTTTGGAGTTATTACGGCTGTTGAAGCTGTCAATGCAGTGCTGGAATTTCTTCCCAACGAGCGATTCATCTTCCCAGCTGGACTCGGCATAGGGGAGACCCATCCACTTGCACAGGTACTCTGGTTCATTGGAGGTGGAGCTTCTCCGGCTGTGGACTGTAGAACATTTTAACAGGTAAATCATATGTCACTTACTCCATAACAGGTGTGGCATATACACTATATTGTCAAAAGTATTGGGACGGATGCCTTTACATGCACATGGACTTCAATGGCATCCCAGTCTTAGCCCGTAGGGTTCAATATGGAGTTGGCCCACCCTTTGCAGCTATAACAGCTTCAACTCTTCTGGGAAGGCTGTCCACAAGGTTTAGGCGTGTGTCCAGGTGAATGTTTGACCATTCATGCAAAAGAGTATTTGTGAGGTTGGACGAGAAGGCCTGGCTTGCAGTCTCCGCTCTAATTCATCCCAAAGGTGTTCTATTGGGTTGAGGTCAGGACTCTGTGCAGGCCAGTCAAGTTCCCCCCCCCCGCCAAACTCGCTCATCCATGTCTTTATGGACCTTGCTTTGTGCACTGGTCCAAATCATTTAATGGAGGGGGGATTATGGTGTGGGGTTGTATTTCAGGTGTTGGGCTTGGCCCTTAGTTCCAGTAAAGGGAACTCTTAAGGCGTCAGCATACCAAGACATTTCAGACAATTTCATGCTCCTAACTTTGTGGGAGAAGTTTGGGGATGGCCCCTTCCTGTTCCAACATGACTGCGTACCAGTACATAAAGACATGGATGGGCGAGTTTGGGGTGGAGGAACTTGACTGGCCTGCACAGAGTCCTGACCTCAACCCGCTAGAACACCTTTGGGATAAATTAGAGCCGAGACTGTGAGCCAGGCCTTCTAATCCAACATCAGTGCCTAACCTCACAAATGCACTTCTGGAAGAATGGTCAAACATTCCCATAGACACTCCTAAACCTTGTGGACAGCCTTCCCAGAAGAGTTGGAGCCGTTATAGCTGTAAAGGGTGGGCCAACTCAATATTGACCCTATGGACTAAGACTGGGATGCCATTAAAGTTCATGTGCGTGTAAAGGCAGGCGCTCCAATACTTTTGACAATATTGTGTATGCATGTTCATCGAACTGTAACATTTTGAAAGTGATCCAACAGTGACTTGAAATTAGCTGGAACCAATTAAGAAAATAAATATAGTGGATAAAAAAAATAAATCCCCACATGCAAGCACATCAATGTCTATAGGACATTCTCCTACAAAGACTGCACAGAGGGGGTCATTTACTAAAACCCGGAGAGTGCAAAATCTGATGCCACTCTGCATAGAAACCAATCAGCTTCCAGGTTTTATTGCCAAAGCTTAAGTTACAACTATAGGCAAAACTTTTTGTTCAGTTTTGGATAGAGGGGAGATGGATTAGAACCCCTGTCAGTTTTTATTGCTGTCTGTGCCCCCATTAGGAAGATTCCCCCTCTCCATTTGTCCTGTTTACCATCATCATTGAAAGCGAAAGTAAAAGAAAATACCAAACTTTGAGTTGTCCCCAGAAAAGTAATAGAGGTGAACTTTTAATGGGAACACTAGTTCTGATGACCTGGGGGTCCCCAAGGGATTCCCTTAATTTTCAGGGATTTCCTCCAACTTCCTGTTTTGGCTATGGGACAGGAAGTGAAGGGAAATTTCTCCAATGGACACAGATGGGAAAAAAATAAACTGACAGGTGTTCTGACCCTCCTTTACCCTATCCAAAATAAAACAAAAATGTCTATAGTTCTACATTAAAGTGATTGTAAACGATCCCATTGTTAAACAACCCATTCAGTTTGAAATAGAAATGAATGAAAGGCAAAACATTTGTGTATAGATATAAAAAAAAAAAAGACATTTTAAATACCCTTTTTTATAAGTGATCACATTTTCCCCATGTCAGGACAAGTCTGTTCATTGGAGGAGAGTGCATGGAGTTCTGAGCACAGCTAGAGAACTGACCACTGTGTGACCTCCTCCTTAGTGTGGTCAGTTTTTAATAGGAAAGCAGATGGACAAACAGGAAAACCAGGGATTTCACACAAAGGAAGCAATACAAAGAGAACAGGATACTTTCTCATATAAGTACATGGTACATCAGCCTCATATCAGGAATATGAAATGTTGGGGTAACAAACGCTTTAATTGAACAAGCCGAAGTGAGAAGCTGATTGGCTACCATGCACAGCTGCAGAAGATTCTGAGTGCTCTACTTTAAGTTAATCTCCCCCATTGTGTTAACAGAGTTTCAGCTCAGTCATGCAGAACATGTATTGTATAAAGTTTACCTGGAAAATCAGAATGTCCAGTGGCAGATTTACCAGTCTTCGTGGCTGCAAAACAAGGAATAGGATAATAAAAATCTCTGTAGAAGAAAAAAATATCTGTAGAACAAATTTTAAGCACAGCAGGTATTATATCAGAAGTTTTTGGATTGTGGGGGAAGCCATATCAGCCATGGCCTAGGAGGGCACAGCCATCAGGATCCATCTGCCAACATGAAATGTGTAAACCTGGAGGATATGATAAATGGTAAGGTCACATGTACCCCGTGCCTTCATCAATGCCTGCCACCTTGCAGATCTAGCCCCATCATGGGTCATATGAAAATCGTGATATAATATAGGATATGATCTTCAGAAGACACGCAAGGCTCAAATAATGTCTTGTCTCAGGAGACAGGAGTTTACAGACACTACATTTTAAAGTGTTGCAAAATACTTTTATATGCCTTTTCCTACAGAGTGACCAATGTACTTTTAAATAAACTTACTAGATCCTATATTAGGGTAGAAGAAGCCGCTAAACATGAAGTATAAAAGAGCAAAGCTTGGAACTATCGAACACAGGCATGTGCGCCAGAAGCATTAAAAACAGTCCAAAAGTCTCTGTCCGAGAACAGCTTAGCTAAAGGGCAAGAACTGAAGATGATTAGGAGATATAATGAAGAGTTCAGGGGATGGGGAAAGAGTAAAACTCAGAAAACCAAACAAGAATGGAGATTCAGGTATCCGCGAATATTGAGACCAAAGAAGTCCTAGAGCATAAACCCCTTACCCTGGGAAAAGTGCCACCCAAAATATGATTTACTGGATTAAATGACCCACAATGACAAAAGTAAAGAGATGTATGAAGGATATGATCCTAGAAGGAAGAGTGTAGACAAAGTGGAAAGACTACAAACAGAAAGGAGCGGCAGAATAGGGATATGGACAGGCTCTATAGCCAAATTAAAGGGTTGTAAAGTTCTGAAGGTGGCCTCTAAGTGCAACAGTAAGACCAGCCATTCTCAACCAGGGTTCTATGGAATACTGGAGTTACCCTGGGGTTCTTCCAGAAAATGTTGGGGGTTTCTTGAGCTGTGGCTGACTGAGCTCTGTTTGAGGGTGGCTGAAAAGTTCCAGGACCAAAACAACTTGGCAGAGCCAACTGCATAACACCAGTGATCTTTTTAGCTGTCTGAAGGATAGCATTCTGACCACCACTAAGGAGTATTCTCCCCATTAATCAATTTTCCGTCTGACCCACCAATTGATTCGATTTAGAAGGGGTGTTCCGAAATCTGAAAACTATTTTAAGGGTTCCTCTGGGTTAAAAAAAGTTCAGAAAGGCTGACATAGACAACTGGTAATAGGCAACTAGCCTACCTCTTCTAGTAAAAAGAGAACCTTACCCCCATACAGCCAGTTAACTTGTCCTAAAGCTGGCATCCAGGACAAAGCCACGGTTATTTTCTAGCCTGTTATAAAAAGCCCACTTACCTATGATCCTCTCAACAATCTGATACTGCTTATTCAGTTCTGATGCTAGTTCCTGCTGGCAATTATAATACTCTACGTCCTCAGGGGAAACTTTTGATAGCCTGGAAACAGAAAATAAAGGAAATGAGTTTAAAAAATAGATTCTCCTTTAACCACTTCAATACTATGCACTTAGAACCCTTTACTACCAGACCAATTTTCAGTTTTCAGTGCTGTTGCGCTTTGAATGACAATTGCGCGGTCGTGCGACGCTGTACCCAAACAAAGTTTTTATCATTTTGTTCCCACAAATAGAGCTTTCTTTTGGTGGTATTTGATCACCCCTGCGGTTTTTATTTTTTGCGCTACAAATAAAAAAAGACCGAAAATTTTGAAAAAAAAAAAAAAAATTCTCTATTTTTGTCACAAAACTTTGTAAATAAGTAAATTTTCTCCATCACTGGTGGGCACTGATGAGGCTACACTGACAGGCACTGATGTGGCAGTACTGATTGGCACTGATGAGGCTGCACTGATGAGGTGGCACTGATGATGAGGCACTTATATGCAGCGATGAGGAGCACTGTTAGGCAGCACTGATAAGCAGCATTGACGGGTACTGAGAGGTGGCACTGATATACAGCACTGATGGGCACTGATATGCAGCACTGACGGACACTGCTAAGCGGCACTGATGGGCACTAATGGACAGCACTGATTGGCACTCATAGGCGGCACTGGGCACTGATAGGTGGCACTGATGGGCACTGATAGGTGGGCACTGGTAGGTGGCAATGGTGGGCACTGATGTGCGGCACTGGTACAAACTGATAGGGGCACTGGTGGGCACTGATAGGGGCACTGGTGGGCACATACATTAATAGGGGCTCATTCCCTGGTGGTCTAGGGTGGCATCTGAAGGTGGCACTGAGTGAAGGTGGACCTGAGCATTTAGTCACTTACCTGGTGGTCTAGGGGGGGTCTCCCTGGTGGTCCAGATCGCTCCCTGGTGGTCCCTGGTCGGCTCCCTGGTGGTCCTGGGTGGGCACATCACTGGGCAGGCTCCCTGGTGGTCTAGGGTGGCGATCCGAGGGAGGGCTGTGCTGATAAATCATCAGCACAAACCCTCCCTGTCAGGGATGCAGCCGATCGGCTCTCCCCTCATCAGGTCTGCAGACCTGAGTACAGGAAAGCCGATAAACGGCTTTCCTGTATTACACTGTGACCAGCCGTGATTGGTCACGGCTGGTCACATGGTAAAGTGCTTCGGATCGAAGCACTTTACCGAGATCGGCATTGCGGGGGGTCAGACTGACCTCCCACACCACCGATCGCCGCGATGCGCGCCCCCCCGGGCGCGCGGCGGCTTGTTTTCCTGAGGACGTCATATGACGTCCAGTCAGGATAACTCAGCCACTTCCCGGCCGTCATTCTGCATACGGCGGTCGGGAAGTGGTTAAAAACAAAAATTTGACCAATAAAATTGTGATAACATAACTGAATATAGAAGCCATAATGGAACATGATCATCATAATCAGTACATAGTGGTAACGGGGTTAGCTCTGTACTACTGAAGTGATATTCCTGACAATTGTAGAATCATACTCCAAGCTTTACCATTGCTTGATTTCATCATCCTTCTTCTTAAAGTTCTCCAGCTTCTTTAGGCCTTTCACCTTCTGCTGCTGGAGGGACTCTTCACTCTCCCAAGTGCTGTGAATGTAAGACCAGCCTTTCCATTTGATAAGATACTGTTGCTCTCCTTCATCGGTTTCTGGGTTAAAGTCGGCACATGGATCCCCATTGGCTTCTGTGGCATATACAGTTGTTGAGGCTCCAGTTGCTAAAATTATTATAAATGAACATGTTATGCATTTTCTTGTTAAAAGAAATATCGCACACACCAGATATTTTATCATGTCATTACATAGTCGCATGATCATGGTGTCCATCACTCCGAGCATGCTGCTTGAACAAACACAAGTGATTGGCATCAGGAAATTCAGCCATGGGTTTCTATAAATCTCTGCTGAAACCAGAAATAATCCATTATGATCCAGTACTGAGCTGTCCCTCTCCCCCCCTAACAGGGAGAAGAACCATTTGAACAGCTTGATAGTACAGTTTCAAGCAATGGGATTTTGGTCCATAATGCCATCAAAAGGGCCAGCATATAGGAGCTCATCTCTTAGGACATTCTACTGACTGAACCATTTGGCAAAGATGAAACAGACTGACCTTATATAACTGCTTCTCAGGATTAACTTTTAAAGTGTTACTAAACCCAGGATCCTGCAGTCACTATATCTGGTCTCCCACAGTACACGGAAACGCAATAGTGTTAGTGAATACAAACTGCTAAATATCTTTTCTCATCAGCAGTATATAGCAGTCTTGCGACTTCTATCAGTGTCTGGTTAAAGCTTGTAGGAGGAGTTTTCATTCTCCTTTGACTGTCCTATGAGGCTGCAGGATCCCTGACCTGCTGTCTGGACAGTGCTGTTGGCCCTGTGCTGAGGACATGCATCCTCCCAAGAAAAAAAAAAAAACCTCTCTAGCAATACACAATAAACGGAGCATGTGCAGAGTGACTCCAAAGGCTCTGTACTATCAGGAGATGGACTGGGGACTGCTGAAGAAGGGGAGTTTCAGAGAAGACAGGTTCAAACAGCCTTTCTGGACAATGCAGAGGATTAACACCTTAGGTTTCACAGTGAGTATAACAAGCATGCTTTACTGCACATACAGACTGATTTTACTGTTGTGGGTTTAGTAACACTTAAGCGGACCTTCACTCTTTTTCTAGTTTTTAGAATATTGCTCCCACCCACCTCCTTTCATACAATTGCAAACTTTTTATTTTTTCTATTGAAGAAGGCGGCTCTTCCACCATTCTCACCTAAGAATGATGTAGCCCCAGCTGCCTGCAGCCTGCTGAAATACCCACACCACACATCCCAGAAGGCTGTAGGGCAATCTAGAACAGATGTGCATGCTAAGGGTATGTCATCAGGGGACCGGCTGCAGAACCCAGAAGAGAAAGCCACTCCCTGAAGACATACAAGAAGAAGATGGCAGCTTGGAATGGGAACCTGTAGGGGAAGAGTGGTAAGAGGACAATGCTGGATCCCCTAGGCTAGTAATTTATTATTTATTCTACAGGATTTATATAGCGCCAACAGTTTGTGCAGCACTTTAGAATATGAGGGCAGACAGTACAATTACAATGCAAATCAGTACAGGAGGAATCAGAGAGCCCTGCTCATTAGAGCTTACAATCCAGAAGGGAGGGTCAAGTGAAACAAAAAGGTGATAATTGTGGGGAATGAATTTATGAAGAAAAAAGAAAATGTAGTTGTTAGGTGTGGGTAGAATAAGGTTCTCTGAAGAGAAGGATTTTCAAAAATCGTCTAAAAGCTAATAGAGTAGGAGATAAATCAGACAGGTTGGGGTACGGAGTTCCATAGGATTGGAGAGACTCTGAAGAAGTCCTGGAGGCGAGCAAAGGAGGAGGTGACGAGGGTGCTAGAGAGCAGGAGGTCTTGAGAGGAACGAAGAGAACAAATAGGTTGGTATTTAGAGACCAGGTTAGTGATGTAGCTGGGGGCTAAACTGTGGATGGCTTTGTAAGTAGTTGTTAGTATTTTGAATTTAATTTGTTGGGTGAGTGGAAGCCAGTGGATGGATTGACAGAGAGGAGTAGCAGACACAGAGCGATTGGTAAGGTGGAGTCGTCTGGCAGCAGCATTCATGATGGATTGGAGGGGGGATAGCCCATGTAGAGGTAATCCAATGAGGAGGGAGTTGCAGTAGTCGAGGTGAGAGATAACCAGGGAGTGAATTAAGAGCTTTGTTGTGTCATTGGTTAGCAAGGGGCGTATTTTTGAGATGTTGCGGAGGTTGAGGCGGTGGCAAGATTTGTACAGTGATTGGATGTGGTGCTTAAAGGAGAGTTCATAGTCCAGGACTATGCCTAGGACCTTGGCATGTAGTGATGAGCTGATAATTGTGCCATCAATTTTGACAGAGAGATCAGGGGAAGGGGCACGTGGGGGAGGAAAAATTAAAAGTTCAGTTTTGGATAGATTGAGTTTGAGGAAGTGGTGTGACATCATGACTGATATTTCTGTTAGTAAATTAGTGATACTCCAGGAGACTGAGGGAGTGAGCTGAGGGGTAGAGAAATAGATTTGGGGGTCATCGGCATAGAGGTGGTATTGGAAGCCATGGGAGGCTGACCCAGGGAGGAGGAGGTGTAGATTGACAATAGGAGAGGCCCAAGAACAGAACCTTGGGGGACCCAACAGGGAAAGAAAGAGGAAAGGAGGAAGTAGAGTTGTAAGTAGCACTAAAGGTGCGATTGGATAAGTAGGAGGAGAACTAGCGAAGAGTACGGTCACGGAGACCAAGGTTTATGCAGCACAGGGAAAAAGACAAAAAATGTAAGTGGCACATTCATTGTATTTGTGTGGGGGAGGGTGCGGTTTCTCATTAACTTTATGGGAAGCAAGAGCAAAAAAATAATAAAAAAATCATAAAAAAAAAAAAAAAAAAAAAGAAAAACATGGAAAATGCAATCCACACAGAAGCAGTTGAGTTTTAATTAATTCGGACTTGCCAGATATTAAAGTGGAACTTGACTCTCCCAATCAACTTCATTTTTAATCCTAATGCTGCGAACGTTGGCACTTTTTTTTTTTTAATTTCATCAGTTACTTCCTGGTTTCTTGCCTAGGCAAATGAAGTCATACATCCCAGGAGTCTTCAGGAGGGGAGGAAGGACTTTCTCAGCTAAGATCACTTTCCTGCATGCATGCCTGAGGTAAGGGCAGGTGGATTACAGGAAGCAAATGTTACATGAATCATTTGCCCTTACTCAAAATGGCCACAGCAAGAAATGCTAAGGGGTTGTTTTTTTCAAAATGATTTCTCAACAAAGGCATGGAGACATAGATGGATGGGGGGAGTTTGCTTTGAATATTAACCACTTCCTGCCCGCCCATAGGTCATCACATGATGTCCTGGACTTTAAAGTGGTGATATCTGAAAGATGGGTGCAGTTACAGGCATCATCCAGATACAATTTTTTCCTCGGCGTAACGTCATCTTTTATACTATACAAAAAAATTGGGCCGACTTTACTGTTTTTTTGTTTTTTTTTTGTAATTCATGAAACTTTTTTTTCCCCCAAACGAAAACGCGTTTGAAAAATTCCTGCGCAAATACAGTGTGCCATAAAAAGTTGCAACAAGCACAATTTTATTACGTAGAGTCTCTGCTAAAAAATATATATATATAATGTTTGGGGGTTCTGAGTAATTTTCTAGCAAAGATATGATGATTTTTACTTGTAGAAGAGGAGTGCCAGAATTGGTTAACCACTTACCAACCAAGCCTGTTTCTTGAATTCTGTGCTTACCAGATAAAAACAGGTTTTTTTGCTATAAAATTACTTAGAACCCCCAAACATTATATATTTTTTCCCCTAACACCCTAGAGAATAAAATGGCGGTCATTGAAAAAATTTATGTCACACCGTATTTGCGCAGCGGTCTTACAAGCTTTTTTTTTTAATAAATTCAGTTTTTTTAGTTAAAAAATAAGAAAACAGTAAAGTTAGGCCAATTTTTTTCCATATTGTGAAAGATAATGTTACGTCGAGTTATATGATACCCAACATGTCATGCTTCAAAATTGCGTCCACTCGCTGAACAGCGATAAACTTTCCAAATAAAAATCTCCATTGGCGACATTTAAAAAATTCTACAGGTTAGCAGTTTTGCGTTACAGAGGAGGTCTAGTGCTATAATTGTTTCTCTCACTCTAACGATCGCGGCGATACCTCACATGTGTGGTTTGAACACCGTTTTCATATGTGGGCGGGACTTACGTATGCGTTCGCTTATTTATTTTGCTTTTTACTTTTACACTGTTCTTTTTTAAAAAAAAAAATTGATCACTTTTATTCCTATTACAAGAAATGTAAACATTCCTTGTAATAGAAAAAAGCATGACAGGTCCTCTTAAATATGAGATCCGGGGTCAAAAAGTCCTCAGATCTCATATTTACACTCAAATGCAAAATAAATAAATAAATAAATCTGAAAAAAGTGACAGAAAAAAAAAAAAAAAACGGGCCCTTTAAGACCATTGGGCAGACGTCATTTCTGACGTCATTTCCGCCCGGCCGTGTTATGGAGCCGAGTGAGCGGCTTCAGCCGCTCACAGACACTGGGGGGGAGAGGATCGGATCATCTCCGGCGCTGCCGGCGGGTCCGGTAAGCGGCAGAGATGACCAGAAAGCGGTGGGAGGGGGGGTACCCCCCCGCCGCTGATAAAAGTGATCTTGCAGCGAATCTGCCGCTAAGACCACTTTTATCTTGCAGGGAATCGCCAGCTGCAGGCACCATTCAGATATCACCACTCAAACCCAAGGACGTCATATGACGTCCGCCGGTACGGAAGTGGTTAAAAATGAATGAACATAAAAAATGAAATTAATAGTTTTTTTTTAGGTTTGTGGTGTTTAGATGCAGTGAAGATCCGCTTTAAATCCACAAATATACACCAACATACAAAAGGTACTTACCCCCTTTCTTTCCAATTCTGGAATCCAATACTTTCTCTATATTTTCATTGTTATCTTCTTGTTCTTCTGCCTCCTCTCCCGCCATTTCTATCAGATCATCGGAATCTGTTTCAAAATCATCGTCCTCTTTGTAGCTGCAACAAAATAATATTGAAATATAAAAGCAGCTCGAAAAGGGCTACAATTATCCCCATGTCACAATGAATATTATTGATCGCAAATTAATCCGGCAGGCTGATCAATCGATCAGCCTGCCCATTAACGGTTCGAATATCGGCCGGTTTCTGACAAGATTCGAACCGTGTACGCCCGCAGTTTTTTTTTTCAACCTCTTTGTAGTCAACGACACGCTTTAGAATTGCACACAATCCCGGGGGAACACCACTCTGAGGGCACCTTCACACAAGGAGGTGTGCGTCCAAACCCGAGTGCTTTTTTGCGTGTTCTGTTTTTTTTTTTTTTTTTAGGCTACCCTATGCTCATGAAACACGCAAAAAAAAATGTGCTGGCATGATTTTTAAATTGAGCCCTACCAAAATACATGGCACTGCAGTATCATGCGATTAAGTGGGCACTATTAATTAATGGCACCCGTGCACAACTGCAAATGGCAGTGCATTTGTGTGGTGCAGGATTTCACACGTTTTACCGCACTGCACCTGATGTAGTTTCATGGTGTCATTTGTTGCCATGTATGCACAGCCTACAGTAGGGTAAGGCTACGTTTCCTCTTGTGCGACTTGTCATGCGACTTGGGACTGCAAAGTCACATGACAAGTCGTAACCCCCTAATTTCGAATGAGTACCATTCATATCTGTGTGACTTCAAAGTACTCCCTGCACTTCTTTGGTCCGACTTTGATGCGACTTGAAGTCCATAGACCTCAAGAATACACAGGCATTGCTTGCATCAAAATTGTGGCAAAAAATTGTGGCAAAATCGCATGACTTTCAGGAAGCAATAGTGGAAACCTAGGCTAAGGGTACATGCACAGCGTAATGATACATGAACCGCAGAATGCTGGCAGGCAATTCCTGCATAAAAACATGAGGATAGGCAGTATAGTAAAATGCGTGGGGCTTCGACTGTACACCAGCGTAACACTACTTGCTTTTCTTGGGGTGTGTCCAGCAACGCAGATTTTTTTTTTTTTTTTTTTATTCATCTACAGATGCATCTTAAAAACTTAAATTATCAAAAAGTTTTTATTTCAGTAATTCTATTCCACAAGTGAAACTCATATTTTATATAGATCGGTGTTAATTTTGTCGACTAAAACATTGTAGTCGACTAAAATACGACTAAAACTATAACAATTGAGATGACTAAAATGGGATTAAAACTAAAATGGCATCTTAGTCAAAACACTAAGACTAAATTGAAATTTGACGTCAAAATAAACACTGGTCTGTAGTGCATGTTCAGACCTCAATACCATAAATAATAACATATTCGATTTCTCACTCCAGCAGTATATAATGAGTTTGGAAATTGTAGAGAAATGCTTAAATAATGCATTACAATTTAACTACACCCATTAGATTTTAGACAACTAAAATTATTTTAGTTGACTAAAATGTATTGGAGATCTTAGTAAACTAAATACGGCTAAAACTAAAACAATTGCAGAAGACTAAAATTGGATTAAAATCACATTTTAGTCCTAAAACTAAATCGAAATGTGCTGCCAAAATTAACACGGATATAGATGCGTTACACACAGAGAGATATATTTCAAGCATTTGTTTCTTTTAATTTTGATGATTATGGCTTACAGCTAATGAAAACCCAAAATTCAGTATCTCAGAAAATTAGATTATTACATAAGATCAATAAAAAAAGAATTTAGAATACAGAAAAGTCTGTCCATGTACAGTATAGTATGCACTCAATACTTGGTCGGGGCTCCTCTTGCATGAATTATTGCATCAATGCGGCGTGGCATGGTGGTGATCAGCAGGGGAGGGCTGGGCCAGGGGGCAAGGTGGCAATGGCCCCCCAGGCCACCCTAACTTACGTTCAAAATGGCCAACAGCCACTGCCCGCTCACACTTTTTCCTTCTTGTGGAGGAAGGAAGTAGGGGCCAGGGGCGCAGCCACCAGCTAACTGCAGGCAAACAGGGGAGCACCCAGGGCCGGACCTACCATGGATCCCGCGGGGCCACTGGGCTGCCTTGGGGGAGGGGTGCCGCTGAATTACACAGAATGGGGATCTGTTGCTTAAAAAGTCCTACCTCCTGGACCAGCGTCTATAATAGACAGCACACGGGTCCAGGAGGTGGGATTTCATATGACTGCGGCCGCGCCAGGTAGGCGGGAGATCCCCGCTCTAAGGTTGCATTTGATAGGCACTGGTGAGGCTGCAATGGTGGGCACTGATGAGCTACATTGATGCATTATTTTTGTTAAACCTCCTTTGTTGCTATTAACATTAAATTATGTTACCACATTGTATCATATTTGTCTTACTTCATAACATCAATATCCATTCTAAAACCAGGTGGGCATGGATGGTGAGCTGATTCAGTGGTTCAATGGGCCACTTGACTGGAGTTGCCCCCCAGGCCTAAGGCTGCCAGCCCTCCCCTGGTGATCAGCCTGCTGAGGTGTTATGGAAGCCCAGGTTGCCTTGATAGCGGAGACTTCAACTCGTCTGCATTATTGGGTCTGGTGTCTCTCATCTTCCTCTTGACAATACCCCAAAGATTGTCTATGGGGTTTAGGTCAGGCGAGTTTGCTGCTAAAAGGCTGCGCTGACTTTGGACTTGATAAAACACAGTAGACCGACACCAGATGACATGGCTCCCCAAATCATCATGGACTGTGGATAATTTTACATTTCATTTGGAAATCAAGGCTCCAGAGTCCGGAGGAAGAGTGGAGAGGCACAGAATCCAAGTTGCATGAGGTTCAGTGTGAAGTTTCCACAGTCCATGATTTGGGGAGCCTCGTCATCTGCTGGTGTTGGTCTACTGTGTTTTATCAGATCCAAAGATAGTGCAACCCTCTACCAGGAAATTCTAGAGCACTTCATGCTTCCCTCTGATGACCAGCTTTATGGAGATGCTGATTTCATTTTCCAGCAGGACTTGGCACCTGCCCACACTGCCAAAAGTGCCAATACCTGGTCACATGATCATGGTATCACTGTGCTTGATAGGCCAGCAAACTGACTTGACCTAAACCCCATAGAGAATCCGTGGGGTGTTGACAAGAGGAGGATGAGAGACACCAAACTCAACAAAGCAGATGAGCTGAAGGCCGCTATCAAAGCAACCTGGGCTTCCATAACACCTCAGCAGTGCCACAGGCTGATCGCCACCATGCACGCCGCATTGATGCAGTCATTCATACAAAAGGAGCCCCAAGTATTGAGTGCATACTATACTGTACATGGAGAGACTTTTCAGTAAGCCAACATTTCTGCATTAAAATTCCTTTTTTTATTGGTCTTCTGTAATATTCTAATTTCCTGAGATACTGAAATTTGGGTTTTCACTAGCTGCAAGCCATAATCATCAAAATTTAAAGAAAGAAATGCTTGAAATATATCAAAGTGTGTAATGAATCTATATACTATACGAGTAGAGCTGCACGATTCTGGCCAAAATGAGAATCACGATTTTTTTACTTAGAATAAAGATCACGATTCTCTCACGATTCTCGCGGCGTAATATATTAAATATACAAAAAAATTGGGCTAACAGCACTGTTTAGGTTTTTGAAAGGGTAAATTTTCCAAAAAAAATGCGTTTAAAAGTCCGCTGTGCAAACAGCGTGTGACATAAAATATTGCAACAACCACCATCTTATTCTCTAGGGTCTCTGCTAAAAAAAAATATATAATGTTTGGGGGTTCTAAGTTGTTTTCTAGGACAAAATAATGGATTTTTATTTGTAAAGAGCAAATGTCAGGAAAGATTTAGTCTTTAAATGGTTAAACCAAACAACTATAGAAGGGGAGTTCACACAGCTTTTGAAGTAAAATTACTTTGTATCTTTTTATCAATAATGACTCAGAACTTGGCTCTCTGCCCAGACTTCCCCTGACTTCCCCTGAGACTCAAGTCGCTCCGACTTGAAAAGCCTTCAGGCAACTTGCATTCACTTTATTACTGTCAAGTCGCGCTGATTCGCCCCGCAAGTCGGACCCCATTAACTGCACTGAAAATCGCGGTAATGCCTGATGGAGATCGCAGGGGGGGGTAGATCGAGATCGCGATTTTAATACGATTAATCGTGCAGCTCTATATACGAGTTCCACTATTTGAATTGAATTACTGAAATAAATTAACTTTTAGATGCACCTGTATATACAGCAGAGGTTTATGCCCCTTTGTAGACAGGCCCATTAAAACCAACAGACTTGAGCACACATTCCTCTTCCTTTCACAGTATAAAAAGAATCTCTAAAACTTCCTTCTATGACTTTCCACATCCACATTGCATATGGTGACAGCAATCCATAGCTACACTTCTGGACGAGCAATCGGGGAGGTCTCACCTAACGGTTTTAGCTGCTCTGCGTCTCGTCTGCCTTTTAGGCGTTTCGTCATCATCGTCATCATCATCATCGTCATCTGATGATTCTGTGGTCCTCCTCTTACCACGCTGTGGCTTTTTCTGATTCCTCCCACTAGCCCTGGACATGCCTCTGAAAACACAGAATGATGCGTTTACATTGTGCAAAATTGCAAAACTGATGGAGACTGCAAAGGAAAATGCTAGACAACTAAATACATAAGGAGGAAAGTATACATAGTGACCCCTTTACCTGTCAAATTCATAAAGGAATGCAAGAACTTTTGTGGTCCAACAACCCTTCTTTTGCTAGAAGGCTTAATTGCATATGAGGAAAACAAAACTTTTCCGCAGCTGTGCAGACTTTTTTACCTTTCCTGATAGAGCTGAACAGTGCCACACTGGGAATGCCCACCCCAACTTTACATCCACTTAAATTCTTCCCCTTACTGCAAACCTGATTTCAAATTTCAGCTGGCACATGCCAACTAACTTAGTGATGGCAAACCTTGGCACCCCAGATGTTTTGGAACTACAGTTCCCATGATGCTCATGCACTCTGCAGGTGTAGTTGAGCATCATGGGAAATGTAGTTCCAAAACATCTGAGGGGGGGGCCCCCCAAGTTTTGCCATCACTGGACCTCTGCCCTAACGTTTTCTCTGACTTTAACCACTTAGAGTGATTGTAAAGTCTCATTTTTTCCCCCCTATGAAAATAAAAAAAAATCGTGTTATACTTACCTGCTCTGTTGCGGTGGATTTTCACAGGGCAGCCCAGATCCTCCTCTTCTTGGGCCCCTCTTCTGTGCTCTTGGCCCCTCCTTGTTGAGTGCCCCCACAGCAAGCAGCTTGCTATGGGGGCACCGTAGCCAAGCCGCAGCTCCCTGTGTCCATCCATTCAGACAAGGAAACCTGACCCCGCCCCCCTCTCTCTCTCCTGATTGGCTAGCTGACTTTAATTGACATCAGTGGGAACCAATGGAGCAGCTGCTGTGTCTCAGCCAATTAGGAGTGAGAATCTCGAATGGCTGAGACACTTGTGGACATCGCTGGATAGAAAAGGACTTCAGGTAAGTGTTAGGGGAGGCTGCTGCACACAGAAGGCTTTTTATCTTAATACATAGAATGCATTAAGATAAAAAAAACCTTCTGACTTTACAATCCCTTTAAGGTCTTCCTTATAGCAGTTTCACTGCTACAGGGAGGCACCTGTGCGCCGAACCACGTATATATACATATATATATTCCGACTCTTCCAGGTAGGGGGAGCACAAGCGTGCCGCCACCAGCTCGCTTCCTCTGTGATTTAACACAGCAAAAGCCGACCAGCGGGTGCGCATTACCGATGTCCTCCGGCACCCGTTGATTGTTCGGCAGAGAGACACTACTGCAATCTGCCTATGTAAACAAGGCAGATCGCCACTCTGATGGGGGGTGGAGTTTGTGTCTCTGTGGAGCAGGGAATAAATTCCATCTCTTCCCCTAGTAAAAACACCCCATGCAGTATAAATAAAACACTGGCTATGCACACAGTTAACCCCAGTGACAGTGCATATTTTAGCACTGATTACTGTATTAGTGTCACTGGTTCCCTAAAAATGTCAGTGTCAGAATGTCCGCTGCAATATCGCAGTCCCGCTTTAAGTCGCTGATCGCCAAAATTACTAGTAAAAATAAATAAAAATATTGCATAGTTTGTAAACGCTATAACTTTTGTGCCAACAAATCAATATACGCTTATTGGGATTATTTATACCAAAAATATGTAGCAGAATACATATTGGCCTAAATTTGTGAAGAAGTTTGATTTGTTCCATTTTTTTTTTCTTCTTCTTTTTATTGGATGTGTTTTATAGCAGAAAGTAAAAAATATTGTTTTTTTCAAAATAGTCAGTATTTTTTGTTTATAGCACAAAAAATAAAAACCGCAGAGGTGATCAAATACCACAAAAATAAAGCTCTATTTGTGGGGGAAAAAAGGACATCAATTTTATTTGGGTAGAATGTCGCACGACCGCACAATTGTCATTTAAAATAACGCAGTGCCGTATCGCAAAACATGGCCTGGTCATGAAAGGGGGTAAATCTTCTGGTGGTCAAGTGGTTAAAGCAGAACTTCACTCTCCCAATCAACATTGACTATTTTTAATCCTCATGCAGCTAGCATTAGTAAATAGGAAAGTATATCACATTTACTGGTTTTAAACTTTTTTTATACATTTCTTCAGCTACTTCCAAGCTTCTTGCCTAGGCGAATGATGTCATACATCCCAGGAGTCTTCAGGGAGGGGAGAAGGGATTTCTCAGCTAAGTACATTCTCCTGCATGCATGCTTGAGCTAAGGGCAGATGGATTCCATGAAGTAAATGCTACATGAATCATTTGCCCTTACTAAAAATGGAGACAGCCAGATATGTCAGGGGGTTGTTTTTCAAAGTAATTTCTTAACAAAATAAAGCATGGGGGGCATGGATGGAAGGGGGAGTTTGCTTTTAATATTGACCCCTATGCACTGATAGTATGCAAAAATATGCAGCCTCTCAGCGGGTGGGCCTTGGTGCCAAGCGGCTGCATATTTGTGTTCATTAGGGCAAATACAGCGGTGCTGAGAGCGCGCGCCCTGCACAGTTACCGGCAGCTAAGGGAAAAACTCATGATCACTGCTTGCGATCGGGAGCTTTTTGATCATGTGACCACTAACAGCCAATCACGGTGGTCACATGATCCTAAACCCCACCCCCTGGCTTCCAAGGGGTTAAAGTGTTGCTAAACCCACAATGCTCAGCCATTCGCAGGAAGCCTTGTATTTTGTGAATGAATGCTAGGCTTCTTCTGATTGGCGGCTCAGAGGTAGGCAGACGATGTTGCAATCTCCACCTCAGGCAGCGGACGCCTTGTATTCATTCATAAAATACAAGGCTTTTTGTGAATGGCTGGGCAGTGCTCAGTTTGACTCGATTTTGTTCTGGGAAGGGGGCAGGAACTTCCCATGCCGTTGGTGAAAAACAGCGCTGTATACTCCACGTAGCTTCCAGCTTGGTCCAAAGCAAGATAATTAAAGTGTTACTAAACCCACAACAGTAAAATCAGTCTGCATATGCACTATGCATGCTTGCTATACTTACTGTGGGATTAGGAGTTAATCTGGTCTTTGATCCTCCCCTTCTTCCACTGTCCCCAAACCATCACCTGATAGAGCAGAGCCTTGGGGCACGCTGCACATGCTCAGTTTAGTGTGTATTGTTAATAATGAACTAATAGGTGTTCACCCCTCCAAAGAAAAATATCAATCCTTGCCAACATTTACCTTCTTGCCGCAGCCCTCTGTGGTCTAGTTTTACGTCTCTCTGTTTCATCATCTTCACTGCTAATTTCTTCATCATCATCATCATCATCATCATCATCCTCAGAATATTTTATTGTCTCTCTGTCACAGTAAAGGGTTAATAAACAGAGAGCACACTCAGCCCTGTATTTTAAACGCATAATAAGGAAGGAAAAAAAGAGAAAGCATAGGGCTGGTTTATCCTGTCTCTGATCCTCCCCTTCTTCCACGGTCCCCAAACCATCACCCGATAGAACAGAGCCTTGCGGCCACTCTGCACATGCTCAGTTTGGTGTTTATTGCTAGAGAGGTTTTTTTTTCTTGGGAGGGTGCATGTGATCAGCACAGGGCCAATCAGCATTGTCCAAACAGAGGGTCAGGAGTCCTGCAGCCTCATAGGACAATCAGAGAAGAATGAAAACTTCTCCTACAAGCTTTAACCAGACACTGATAGAAGTCACAAGACTGCTATATACTGCTGATGAGAAAAAGTATTTAGCAGTTTATATTTACTAAAATAATTGCATTCCCATGTTCTGTGTACTGTGGGAGACCAGATATAGTGCATGCAGGGTGCTGGGTTTAGTAACACTTTAAAGTGATAGTAAACTCTCATTTTTTTATTCTTTAAAAACAACAAATATGTTATCCTTACCTCCTCTGTGCAGTTGGTTTTGCACAGAGCGGCCCGGATCCTCCTCTTCTCGGGTCCCTGGCCTGCTCTTCTGCTGAGTGCCCCCCACAGCAAGCAGCTGGCTATGGGGGCACCTGAGCCGAGCAGCTGCTCTGTGTGTCCATTCAGACTCTCTCCTCATTGGCTCACCGACCTTGATTGACAGCAGTGGGAGCCAATGGTGCCCGTTGTGTGTCTCAGCCAATCAGGAGGGAGAGTCCCTGACAGCCAGGTCTCTCGTGCAACATTGCTGAATCAAAAGGGGGCACAGGTATTGGGGGAGGGGAGGGGGGGTGCTGCACATCAAAGGTTTTTTATTATCTTAATACATAGAATGCATTAAGATAAAAAAAAACAACATTCTGGCTTTACAATCACTTCAGGGTTCAAGACAATTTCCAGCAAAGATAGTTTTCAAGACTACAAAAAAATAGTAAAAGGAAAGGAAAGGAAACGGATAGGTGCTGCCCCCCCAAAAAGAAAAATATCAATCCCTACTGCCATTTACCTTTTTGCCGCAGCCCTCCGTGGTCTAGTTTTACGTCTCTCTGTTTCATCGTCTTCACTGCTAATTTCTTCATCTTCATCCTCATCCTCAGAATCTTTTTTCGTTTCTCTGTCACAGTAAAGGGTTAATAAACATAGCGCTCTCTCAGCCCCGTATTTTTGGGCATAAGGAAGCAGAGATCAGCACTACTAGCGACCACAAATGTACTCACTTCTTGCTGGCGGATCGAAGACTTCTCCGCTTTGGGCTTTCACTTTCAGAATCTGTGGTCTGAAAAACAAAAATAAAATATTTAACACATTTTACAGACACAATGCAAATGTACAGCGCTTCAACTATAGATTATTACATATAAAACCCTTGTTTAAAGTGGTTGTAATCTCCCTGAAAAAAAACCCTGCAAGACAAAAAGGCATAATGAGCTAGTATGCACCGCATACTAGCTCATTATGAAATCCTTACCTTTGGAACCAAGCTGTTGCAGCAGTCCCCAAACGTGACCGACGACATGCTGCTTCCGGGTTCGGCGGCTCCGGCCAATCACAGCATGGGCTCCAGCGATGTGATTGGCTGGAGCTGTGCTGACGTCACTCCCGTGCATGAGCGCAGGAGCCGTTGTTTGAGGCACACTCAGTGAAGAAACGGCCCATCAGGCCCCCCTCTTACCCCATCCAGGTTGCGGCTTCGGCGCGCCCCCCCCAATCTCCTCCCGAGTCCCGGCAGTTGCTTCTCCTCCTGGGCCAATCAGGAATTAGGACTCGCGGCCAATTGGATCTTAGGACCCACTTCCTGATTGGCCAAAAGGAGAAACAGGAAGACATTAGCAAAAATTAGCTAGTGTCACACAACTGGGTAGGCTCCGGGCGCAGTGCTCTGCGCCCCAAGCCAACCCTTTTTTTGAAGCCAATTAGAGCTTCAGGCTCTTCTCATGTGCTTCGAAAAAAAAAAACCCATTGAAATACATGCGTCTGCCGTCCTGCATGTAGATTAGGGGCTGGCACCCCTGATGAAGCGACTGCCACTGCTCTATTAACTTCAGTTGAGGGCAGGTAAGACCATCAGGGGTCAAAGAGACCCCTGATGTCTCTTATAACCATTTTCCCCTATGTGAAAAAAATAGTGATAAAAAAAAAAGTGTAAAAAAATAAGGTTATACACCCAAACACCTAAAACAGGCCTTGACAAATTTTCTTTGGATCTAGGAGCCAGATAAAAAAGTGTTAGGAGCCAGGTTGTTTTTAAAACGGATAACATGTAACATGTTCCGGAAGGTGAACTTCTCCTTTAACCCTTTCACAGCAAGAGACGTTAAAAAAAACATTACTGCACAGGTCTAGAAGATACAATATTTTAGTAAAAAAAAAAAAAAAAGAAACATATAAAAGCCGAGGTTGCACCGAGTAAATAGATCCCCAACATGCCAAACCTCCGTTAGTACCCTATATTTTCCATAGGCAAAGCTTTAAACGCCCCCAATAAGTCATTCGTTTAGCGTTACAAAGGAGGTCTCATGCTAGATATATTGCTCTCATTCCAGCGCACGCGGCGATATGTATTGTGTATCGCAAACAACCTTTTCAGGTGTAGGCACCCGGCCGTGAGACATCCAAACCCCGCATGTCTCCTATGAGCTCCACTGAATGTAAGAACATAATACACTGCATTCAATTCTTTTCCAACCTTGATGGCTTGGAAAACTGTCAACAGGGACCCAGAAGGGACGTCACACGTCTCTTCCGGGTCAACAACTAGAAAGGGAGGAGAGCGAACACGTGTCTGCTCTCCTTCCTCCCCCCGCCCATTTACCCAGAGGTGGCATATCTTAATGGACCTTGCTTTGTGCATGGTACAAATCATTTGGTGGAGGGGGGATTATGGTGTGGTGTTTTTCAGGTGTTGGGCTTGGCCCCTTAGTTCCAGTGAAGGGAACTCTTAAGGCGTCAGCATACCAAGACATTTTGGACAATTTCATACTCCCAACTTTGTGGGAACAGTTTGGGGATGGGCCCTTCCTGTTCCATCATGACTGTGCACCAGTGCACAAAGCAAGTTCCATAAAGACATGGATGAGGGAGTTTTGGGTGAAGGAACATGACTGGCCTGCACAGAGTCCTGACCACAGCCGGATAGAACACCTTTGGGATGAAATAGAGCGGAGACTGCAAGCTAGGCCTTCTCGGCCATCATCCATGCCTGACCTCACAAATGCGCTTCTGGAAAAATGGCCAAACATTCCCATAGATCAGTGATGGCAAACCTCGGCACCCCAGATGTTTTGGAAATACATTTCCCATGATGCTAATGCACTGTGCAGTGTAGCTGAGCATCATGGAAATGTAGTTACAAAACATCTGGGGTGCCAAGGTTCGCCACCACTGCCATAAACACCCTCCTAAACCTTGTGGACAGCCTTCCCAGAAGAGTTGAAGCGGTTATAGCTGCAAAGGGTGGGCCAACTCAATATTGAACCCTACTGACGAAGACTGGGGTGCCATTAAAGTTTATGTGCATGTAAAGACAGGTGTCCCAATACTTTTGGTAATATAGTATATATTATTGGACATTATGTGTGGCCTTTTGGTGATGTCATGGACAGCATTTGAGGCCCCCTTTAGGTCATAAGCTGACAGCCACTGATTTAGTCAAGTCAACCCTATCCAAGTTCACCAAAACACCTAGGTAATCAATTGCGTTTGTGTGCCCTAAATTTAACATTTGTGTACTTTTTACTGAAAACTTGCAATTGATAAACCATTGTCCTAATATTCTGAGACATACAAAATTGGAACTACCACCATTTTATTCTCCAAAGTCTCTGCTTTCAGAAATCACATTTCTCACTCACAGCACTCTTGCTTGGTGACATAAATGGGCCAGATACTGAATACATTTCCACAACCATATTTTTTTATACTCAGATATTAACAGTTTAAAATAGAAATTTTCAAGAACATCCTAGAAGTGTACTGTTACCTCCGCTTTAATATTAAACCTTGAAGGTTCTTGTCTGCTCCGGTTGGACCTCCTGACTCCATATACATCGGGGTATTCCTCCCACATCTGTAAAATAAAGGCAAATGTAAGGAGATATCTGATTCACATTCTGTTACCCCCTGCTTTATCTATCAGAATCCAAACAGCTAATGACCACAGCTCAAAATACTGTACCAATATTAAAGCGGAACTATGATGCATCTGAGCGCCATACATCCAAAGAGCGATTTGATTATATATATCTATATCTCAAACCCCCCCCATTCATCCACGTCTCAATGATTTTTTTTTTCTGCTGAGAGATCATTTAAAAAACACCCCCTAGCATTTCTGGCCGTGGACATGTTGAGTAAGGGCATATTACTTATGTAGCATTTACTTCCTGGAATCCATCTGCCCTTAGCTCAGGCATGCCGGCTGGAGGGTGTGCTTAGCTGAGAAAATCCCTCCTCCCCTCCTGAAGACTCCTGGGATGCAGGACATCATTTACCTAGGCATGGAAACCAGGAAGTAACTAAAGAAGTGATATACTTTCCTATTTCCTAATGTTAGCAGCATAAGGATTCAAAATAGTCAATGGTGATTGAGAGAGTGAAGTTCCACTTTAAATTAAAAAAAAAAAAGGAGACCTGGTTTTACATGGTATGCAATCAAAGATACACTATATTGTCAAAAGTATTGGGACACCTGCCTTTACACGCACATGAACTTTAATGACATTCTAGTCTTAGTCCATAGGGTTCCATATTGGAGTTAATATAATAACAGCTTCAACTCTTCTGGGAAGGCTGTCCACGGGGTTTAGGAGTGTCTATGGGAATGTTTGATGTGCTTTGCTTCGGCCATACATCCTCCGCCTTCTCTGAAAAAGGCATCCAATAGGATCGCCTGATTTATCAGCCAATTAGGAAACCGGTAACATAAACACACTTCCTGATTGGCGGAGAGGCGATTTCAGTGTTAGAAAAGCAAATATTAATTTGCTTTTCTAACACACGTGAGAGGGTCCACTCTATTTTGAATCCCATTAGAACCTACGGCTCTAATCAGGTGCTTCATAAAAACACCCCCACCACTGTAATTCAGGCGTCCTGAAAGGGACCGGCCGCGGATAGATTCATGATATGCATGAATCTATCCATTTAGCATAGGGGGTGGTGAGGATAGATGGGGCAGCGCCCTTAATGGACGGGCTGCCCCTTGTTGTTACCAACTTCCAAGCATCCGTGGTGCACTCAGGATCCCAAAGCAGTCTTATTCTCTCTACACAGCGCCACATAGGTTCTCTGGGAAAGGACTTTAAGAAGTATGTACTATATAAACTTTCTTTCGGTCTCTGCTTCTTCTATCACAAATGACCAACCACATTCAAACTTCAAGGAAGTTGGCCAAAAGATCAGTTTATTTGAGAAACATCTTGGTGGGGACAGTTTGTTTTTAAAAGCAAGATTTCTCTGTGTGATAGACCAGTGGTCTCTAAACTGAGGCACTTGCATTGCCTTGGATCACAATTCCTCCCAATGATGGGGCATAATTTGTTCCACTGACGCCAATGATGGGGCACTATTGTTTCCATTGGCACCTATGATCAGCACCATTCCTTCCACTGACCGCAAAGATGGGGCACCATTTGTTCCACCGACACCAGTGATGGGCCACTATTTCTCCCACTAATGCCAACAATGGGACACTATTCCTCCCACTGCCACCAACAATGGGACACTATTCCTCCCACTGCCACCAACAATGGGACACTATTCCTCCCACTGCCACCAACAATGGGGCACTATTCCTCTCACTAACATTAATGATTAGGCATTATTCCTTCCACTAACACCAAAGATGGGGCATCATTTGTTCCACTGACTCCAATTATGGGGCACTATTCTTCCCATTGGCACCAATGATGGGGCACGATTCTTCCCATTGGCACCAATGATGGGGCCCTATTCCTCCCACTAACAATAATGGGGCACTATTCCTCCCACTGACACCAACAATTGGGCACCATTCCTCCCACTAACACCAACAATGGGGCACTATCCTCCCACTGACACCAACAATGTGGCACTATTCCTTCCATTGATACCAATGTTTGGGCACTGTTCTTCCCACTGACACCAAAGATTAGGCAACGTTTACTCCCATTGATGCCGGAAAATGTTCTACTCCCAATGGCCACAGCACATTCCACCTAAAGTTTGAAGGACAGTAAACTGGACATTTATAAAGTGTGGAGACCCCAGTGATATACATCAAGAAACCTGAACTACCACAAGTAGAGGTTTCAGATCACAAGATTACGAATGGACTTGGGGTGGACTGGCTCAACACTACAATGTCTCGGCGAAAAACTGTAGTACCGAGATGGTAGGCTGTGTTCCCTGTGGGATGCGTCGTGACCATACAATTATGGTTTGTTTGAGACAAAGGCGTAATTAAAGTGGTTCTAAAGCCTAAATGTGTTTCTTACCTTAATGCATTCTATGGATTAAGGTAAAACTCGTGTGTCCCTTGATACTTACCTGAGCCTGATCTTGAACCAGCGCTCTTCATTAGAGCAGTGGCTCTCTCCCTCCCCACAGGGCAGACTGATAGCACCGAGAGCCAATGGCTCCCACTGCTATCAATCAAATTCTTTGATGAGGGTGGGGCCAAACCGAACCGTCTCTGTCAATAGAAGCAGACAGAGCAGCTCGGGAGCGAGCCCGCATGAGTGACTCCATAGAAAGCGGTTATAGGGGGTCACTGAGGCGGTGGAGCCAGGAGCACTGACCAGGACCCCAGAAAAGTTAGGACCGGGGCTGCTCTGTGCAAAACCATTGTAAGTATAACATGTTTATTATTTTATTTAAACTTTAAAAAATACAGTTTTACAAATCATTTTAAATACAGGTCTAGGCAATGGTGTTAGGCATAGCAAACGGAAGGTAACATCTACGCGCAAATGTAGCAATGTTGTATCAGCTGGTAACCTTTTTAGTATTCGGCATGGAACAGCAGCTGAATATAGCGTTATTACCAATGGCAACCAAGACTTTCATTTTCAAACCTTCATAAGAACAAGGACATCTAAATTCCTACTGGTTGTTATGGGGAAACCCTTCAATTTCCTTTCGCACTTTTCTTCTAAATGGCACTAAACTGAGTGCAAAGAGCAATGAGGATGCACCAAGGGGCAGCAACTCATAAGATAAATTTGGTGGCCATGGGTGAACACCCTTCGAACATCATCACCATCCTTTGTACTGCGTCGGTGAGGAGCCCACATGCTTTGTACGCACATAGGAACTGCCGAGACTTCCCAAGATTTACAAATCCCCTCAAGAACGTCTTGCCTTTTTTACATCCGCCAGTCTCTCCTTTTTGGGAAGATTCTTCTGTTTTGGGTCGGCTGGTGCTTCCTGGGTTTTGGAGCCTGCTGATTCGCATTCTGATTCAGAATGACTCTCTGAAGACTCAGAGCTGCTATTGGATTCACTGGCCTGCTCACTTGCCTGCTCACTTGCTTGTTCGCTTTCTGATTGGCTGCCTGACTCGGAGGCGGAGTGATTGGACTCTTCTGAGGCCGAATGGCTGAAAAGAAAAAAAAAAGAAAAGTAATGAGGCAAAAAGCGTTACAAGACAAATCCTCCATGGGTGAATCGCTGTTTTAAAGAAGTACAATAGGAATGGAAAAAGGTTTGCTGGAATAAAAACCAAAAAAAAAGTTCCCCTTTGAGACCAATCGCATCAGCACCTTGTTTGCCAAGGAGAAAAAAAAAAGTGTAGTTTTTCGATGCACTAGCAAAATTTAGATTTAGATGGAAAGGCTCATTCACAACAGATACCGTACATTGGGGCCAAGCTGGCAGCAATTTCCAGCACAGCCTCAGCACACAGACAAGGCAAAATGCCATGTTTCCCAAGCTGGCCGTTCATACCGCACCATTACTGTAGTGGGCGCTGCAAAAAAAGGACTGCTTAACCACTTCAGCTCCCTTTTTATGACACTTTTGTTTACATGTAAAAATGTATTTTTTTTGGAAGACAATTAGAACTCCCACACATTATAAATATATAGTAAAGCAGAGGCCCTAGAGCAGGGCTGGCGAACACGCGGCTCTCGAGCCGCACGCGGCTCCCGGCCATAATGAATGCGGCTCTTTGCCTCTTATTATATTTTGTATATACTGTGGCTCTTTGCCAAGTTTCATGTTTCTCTCAGGGCGATCTCAGACGGCTTGCATTGACTTCTATGATAGAAGTCTCCTCGCAAGTCGCCTTGAGATCGCCTCGAGCGCCGCTACGCACCACGCCGCTTCTGTGTGAGTGTTTGTCTGTTTTGACAGGTCACTGCGTGGTGTGGCTCTCTGACTCTCACAGTTTAAAATTTTGGCTCTTTGTGTCTAACTTGTTCGCCACCCCTGCCCTAGAGAATAAATTGGTGGGTGTTACAATTTTGTATGCCACACGGTATTTGCTCAGCAGTTTTTCAAATAATTTTTTTTTTTTTTTTTTAAATACACTTTTTTTACATTTTAGTGCAAAAAAAAAAATACAATACGTAACCCAGTTTGTAAAATATAAAAGATGATGTTACACCGAGTAAATAGATACCAAACATGTCCTTCTTTAAAATTGTGCACGCCCGTGCAATGGCGACAAATGACTTAAAACGTAATTATCCATAGGCGCCGCTTTAATTGCCTTAAGCCCTGGTTCACACCGGTGAGGTTCTGAGGTTGTGCTATTTCAGCGCAATTTCAAACCAGTGCAATTTCATGTGCGGCTTGCCGATATCTGTGCAACTTTATTTAAACAGATGTCAATGCAAGTCGCACTCAAATCAAACAGAAATAGCGCAGGAACTTTTTTTTTTTTTAAAGTCACTGCGATTTGAGTCGTAATTTGAGTTCCATTGCCACAAATGGGGTATGCAAGTGGCATTGGTGTGAACCAGGGCTAACAGGGTACCACTACAGATTTACAGAGGAGGTCTGGCACTAGAATTACTCCCCTTGATCTGACACTCGTGGTGACATGTGTGGGACGATCACTGTTTGTATGCATGCGGGGCCGATGTGCGCAATCATTGGGGGGGGGGGGTGGTTTGGGAATGGGCGAAGGCACTTAATTTTTTTTTTTAATTAACTTTTTTGTATACTGTTGCTTTCATTTTTTTTTTAAATCACTTTTATTGCTGTCACAAGAAATGTAAACATCCTTGTGACAGCAATAGACATGTGACAGGTACTCTTTATGGAGAGTTCAGGGGTCTAGAAGATCTGCCCTTAAAAACATTAAAAACACCAAGTTTGACTTTTTTGAATACAGTAAATCCTTGGATTGGGAGCATAATTTGTTCCAGAAACATGCTTGTAATCCAAAGCACTTGTATATCAAAGCCAATTTCCCCATAAGAAATAATGGAAACTCGATTCTTAGATGTGATGGTTGCATTAGATTTCTTTTTTTTAGGCTTCCTTTTAGTTTCATCTGGTGATCCAGCCAGCAGGTCTGTTTTAAAGCCAATCTGCAGATTTAGCAGTTACAGGGTTACGTCAAACCATTTACTACTGACAGGGGTGCTTACAATGGTTAGTTTGCTGTAACTGCTTATAAAGTGTGAGCTGGGGTTTGGCTTCATTTTTTTTAGTGTATCCAAATCTGCTGGTCCATCTAACACTCCCCTCCCCCTGGCAATGCTGCTGTCCAAATGTGCAGCCTATGCTCCTTCATCCAGAGTGGGGGCGCTCTAATACAAGAGGTAAGATGTAAGGAGGTACAATGTAAGAAGGAGCTCCTGACGACAACTGGTTATGTGTATAAAAGACACCTGTCCACAGAATCTCTTTCTTCCATTCAAACCTCACCATCATGGGCAAGACCAAAGAGCTGTCAAAGGACATCAGGGACAAGATTGTAGACCTGCACAAGGCTGGAATGGGCTATAAGACCATCAGGAAGAAGCTTGGTGAAAAGGAGACAACTGTTGGAGCGAATATTCACAAGTGGAAGAAATACAAAATAACCATCAATCGCTCTCGGTCTGGAGCTCCATGCAAGGTTTCTCCTCATGGGGTGAGGATGGTCATGAGAAAAGTGAGGGACCAACCCAGATCTACACGGGAGGAGCTTGTGAATGATCTCAGGGCATTTGGGACCACAGTCACCAAACCATTGGTAACACAATACACCGCCATGGATTGAAATCCTGCAACACCAGCCAGGTCCCCCTTCTCAAGAAGACACATGTACAGCCCAGTCTGAAGTTTGCCAGTGAACATCTAAATGATTCAGAGAAGAATTGGGAGAAAGTGCTGTGGTCAGATGAGTCCAAAATGTAGTTCTTTGGCATTAACTTGACTCACCATATTTGGAGGAAGAAAAATGCTGACTCTGACCCTAAGAACACCGTCCCTACAGTCAAGCACGGAGGTGGAAACATGATGCTTTGGGGCTGTTTCTCTGCTAGAGGTACAGGCCGACTTTGCCGCATTGAGGGGCCAATGGACGGGGCCATGTATTGTAAAATCTTGGATGAGAACCTTCTTCCCTCAGCCAGAACACTGAAGATGAGTCGTGGATGGGTCTCCCAGCATGACAATGACCCAAAACAGACCGCCAAGGCAACAAAAAGGAGCACATTAAAGTCATGGAATGGCCTAGCCAGTCTCCAGACCTTAATCCTATAGAAAATGTATGGAGTGAGCTGAAACTGAGTTGCCAAGAAACCTTAAGGATTTAGAGAAGATCTGTAAAGAAGAGATGACCAAACTCCCTCCTGAGATGTCTGTAAACCTGGTAACCAATTACAAGAAACGTTTGACCTCTGTGATTGCCAACAAGGGTTTCTCCACCAAGTACTAAGTCATGTTTTGCTTGGGGATCAAATACTTAATTTTACTCACTGAACTGCAACTCAATTTATAACATTTGTATCATGTGTTTTTTTCTGGATTTGTGGTTGATATGTTGTCTCTATCATTTAAAATACACCAATGATAGAAATTATAGACCTTTCATTTCTTTGTGAGTGGGGAAACTTACAAAATCTGCAGGAGATCAAATAAGTACTTTTCCCCACTGTAACTTTTGGATTTTTTTTCCCCCCCCAAAAAACGGGTGGATTTTATCTCTTCTCATGCATGCTAAGATTTTAACAATTTTTAGATTGTAAGCTCTAACGAGCAGGGCCCTCTGATTCCTCTCCTGTATTGAATTGTAATGTAACTGTACTGTCTGCCCTCATGTTGTAAAGCGCTCTGCAAACTGTTGTCGCTTTATAAATCCTGTATTATAATAATAATTTCTTAATAATAAAAAAATATATATATATTATAATAAAAATATAATAATAATAATTATAATATAATAAAACAATCCATCCTCTGCCTGTATCTATTGGTAATGAATGTGATCACATTTTGGAACCACTGATAATATTCGCTCATCTCCCCAGATTCAGGACAATAAAATGCGTGGTAAGCAGAGCAGATATTGGAATGTGACAGAGGACTAGCTGCAGCCAGTAAATGTCATGCGATACAGCGTGTAACTCGGTACAGCGTGGATGATGCGGCGTACCAACAAATAACGACGTGGGAAAAGCAGATTAGAGGAGACATAAAAGCACACACAAGCCAAATAACTATGACCCCGATCAGGACGTCTCCTGCCAAAGCCATTTCCTGGGGGGTCACTGTGCCGCCCTGACATTTAATTTTTCTAGGACTGCAGATTGGCTACACAATTCAACATTCCCAAAAACCCCAACGTACACGGATGTCGCACTTTATCCTGAATGCAATGCAACAATCTGATGACGGAGCTCATTTTTGCATACCATTATCCTGAATCGACAGCAGGGGGCAGCACCAGCAAAGCGAGACGTCTCTAAGAGGATTAAAGGGCTGCCACCGGCTATTCGCCATTTTGTACCATAATCCTGCGACAGGCCGTGTTCCAGCAGCTGCTGCACTGACCCGAAATGGAGAATCGCACACGCCTGCAGCCCTGGGTGGTTAAAAAAAAAAAAAAAAAACGAGGAGAAATCTCCGGAAACCGAGAAACTTTACAAATAAAATAGAAAAGTAATCAGAAACTCCTAAACCTTTTACCAGGGAAGCGTAGATGTTCCCTATAATAAAAGGTAGGGGAAGTACATTTGTGTCCCTAGGACAGGGTAAAAATAGGAAACGGCGTTCTATATCCGTGAGGGAGGGGGATGAGAAGAGCTCCAAATTCTGATCCGTATGAGTCACTCTGATTATATAAGCAGAGGCGTGAAGGACTGAAACAGGGATGGCTTTGCTAATGTCGGAAAATTTCTCATCAACAGATTTGTTTATCTGTACCCAAAAAAAAAAAAAAACTTTGGTTCACATGACCCCACGCTCTGAAAAGTCACCGGTAATGGATCGCTTTTTAGAGTGCTACTAAGCAACCGCTATCATGAGGTGATCCAGTCACCTCTTAAATGCCAGCTTCTTTGCCAAATTACAATAGCGCTAATGCCTCGCAACCACATTTGGCTCACAGTTGTGCCATGGCCCCATTGACCTGAATGGCTGAGTTTGACAAGCGGTGTCACCTGTCCTGGTTGAGACACAAAGAGGTTGATTTAGCCCTCGACCTCTGAAGTCTGACCCCGGCACGACTTACATGCAACTTCTTTAACCGTTTCAGCCCTGGAAGGATTAACCCCCCCCCTTCAAGCCATTTTTTCATGTTACAACCAAAAACGTAAATGCATTTTATTGGGATTTTATGTGATAGACCGACACAAAGTGACACATAATTGTGAAGTGGAAGGAAAATGATAAATGGTTTTCAATATTTTTTACAAATAAATATGCGAAAAGTGTGGGGGGTACATTTGTATGGCGCCCCCCCGAGTCAATACTTTGTAGAACCGCCTTTCACTGCAATTACAGCTGCAAGTCTTTTTGGGGAAGTCTCTACCAGCTTTGCACATCTAGAGAGGACATTTTGCCCATTCTTCTTTGGAAAATATCTCAAGCTCTGTCAGATTGGATGGAGAGCGTCTGAACAGAAATTTTTCTGTCTTGCAAAAGATTTTCAATGGGATTTAGGTCTGGACTCTGACTGGGCCATTCTAACCCATGAATATGCTTTGATCTAAACCATTCCATTGTAGCTCTGGCTGTAAGTTTAGGGTCGTTGTCCTGCTGGATGGTGAACCTCTGCCCAAGTCTCAAGTCTTTTGCAGACTCTAACAGGTTTTCTTCTAAGATTGCCCTGTATTTGGCTCCATCCACCTTCCCATCAACTCTGACCAGCTTCCCTGTCCCTGCTGAAGAAAACCATTCCCACAACATGATGCTGCCACCACCATGTTTCACAGAAGGAATGGGGTGTACAGGGTGATGTGCAGTGTTCGTTTTCTGCCATACATGTTTGCTGTGTCCCCCACATGGCTTCTCGCAAACTGCAAACTGGGCTTATTATGGCTTTCTTCTTGCCACTCTTCCATAAAGACCAGATTTGTGGACTGCACAACTAAGGCCATTTTCACAGTGAGGCGGTTTTCAGGCGATTTAGTGCTAGAAATAACCTCTAAAACGCACCTGAAAATCACCCTCATTCATTGCAGTGTCTCTCTTCATGCTGGGGCGGTGCGCATGCGGGACATTACGAAAATTCCTACAAGCAGCATCTTTGGGGAGGGTTGGGAGCGCTTCCAAAACGCCCTTGCCCATTGCAATGAATGGGCAGTGCTTCCAAAGTGCCTGAAAAGCACTTTCAAAGCATCACAAAACTGGACTTTTTACTAATTTTTTTGGTAAAAGCGCCCTGCTAGTGGCTGAAATGTCCCGCTAAAACGAGCTGCGTTTTAGCACTAACAGCACGGCCGCTCAGTGTGAAAGGGGTCCAATAGTTGTCCTGTGGACAGATTCTCCCACCTGAGCTGTGGATCTCTGCAGCTCCTCCAGAGTTACCATGGACCTCTTGGCTGCTTCTCTGATGAATGCTTTCCTTGCCCGGCCTATCAGTTTAGGTGGACGGCCATGTCTTGGTAGGTTAGCAGTTGTGCCATACTCTCATCAGATGATGGATTGAACAGAGCTCCATGAGATGTTCAAAGCCTGGGATATATTTTAATAGCCTACCCCTGCTTTAAATTTCTCCATAACTTTATCCCTGACCTGTCTGGTGTGTTCCTTGGCCTTTATGATGCTGTTTGTTCACGAAGGGTCTCTAACAAACCTCTGAGGGCTTCACGGAACAGCTGTATTTATACTGAGATTAAATTACACACAGGTGGACTATTTACTAATTTGATGACTTCTGAAGGAAATTGGCTCCACTACATTTTAATTAGGGGTATCGGAGTAAGTCTGGGTTCACACCTATGCATTTTTACTGTGTTTTGCAGTTTGTAGAAACGCACTACAGTCCATTTATCATAGTTTCCTATGGATGTAGTTCACATCTGTGTGTTTTGTGGCGTTGCATTCTTTGGAAAGGGTCTGGGACTTTTTTTTCTCACTGCATTTAGCGTTTTGCATGCCATAGACTTCAATGGAGCTGCACCAGAAAGGCAAGGGTTTTCAAATCTGCCTAGCAACAAATCACCACCCCCCCCCACACCCAAAAAAACCCCATAAAAAAAGCAAACACACAAATCACGGCAAACATCGCGGGAACAAAACGCAGAAAGCGCAGCCGCATAGGTGTGAACCTAGGGGTAAAAAGGGCAGAATACAAATGCACGCCACACTTTTCAGATATTTATTTGTAAAAAAAATTTGAAAACCAATTATCATTTTCCTTCCACTTCACAATTATGTGCAACTTTGTGTCGGCCTATGACATAAAATCCCAATAAAATACATTTATGTTTTTGGTTGTAACATGGCAAAATGTGGACAATTTCAAGGGGTATGAATACTTTTTCAGGGCACTGTATGTGAGGGTTTACATCCAGTTTAAAGAGGGGTGCTGGATTCTATTCCCTTCTTTGCAGGGAAACAAAATCCAACACATCTCCACTGACAGCACAGAGCTCTGTCCTGCCTACTTCCTTGTTGATCAGCGGGTGCTTGGTGGACACTCCATTGGCCGGCACGCACTGATCATATTGTTCTGTGACTAATCACAGCACACGTGGCGCCCCCTACCCAGAAGGGCAAAATCACTTATAGAATACATGATTCTGCACAGTCGACCTGCACTGTAGCTTCCCTTACAAGGAATGGCGGCAGCACCGAGAGCCGACTGAAAAATCAGTTGGGGTGCCGACATCGCGGGACCCCTGGACAGGTAAGTGCAGTATTTGTAGCTGCTGACTGATGTTTTTGCTGGGGGGGCTGGAGCTCCGCTTTAAGGCTACTGCCAGCAAGTAGTTAAATCTCTCAGTAGCATTTAATCAGCAATATAAATGTATCCTTGTACAGTCACAGGATGTTTTTTTCTGTATCTATTTGCACAAGGACACAAATGGATTCATCTCCGCTGGTAGATACATTTACTTGTCCAGCTGCAGTATGGAAAAACAAGAAAGATACTCGGATCGAATAACCCGAGCACAGGGCCGATAACATGAACCAAGTATGCAAATGTCGCCGGCTAAACGATTGCAAATCTGCTGTTCCTTCATATGCAAATAAATACAAATGAAGGAGCACAAGGCTAGGAAATACCGCAGACGCATGCTATAGGAGCACAACAAATAATGCACTCTTAATATAGGAAACCAGGAAAAATATGGGCGACGCTTTGCAGCATTGTGAACCCAGCCTCCGCAAGTCATCTCCAATAACATAGTGTTCTATCAGGGTAGTTTCCATCGATGCAGTGCAAATCTAATCTGAAAAAAAAAGGGTCCTGTGCGAGTTTGATCCGTGTGCGATGCTGTGTGTTGCGAATTCAGCTCCATAGACTACAATAGAACACGGATTGAAAACGCAATCTCCCATTCACATCACTGCGATAGCTCCCCCCTCCAACTCCAGCTTTGCAGTAGATTCGCACCAACACATAGGCGTGCGCGCAGGGTGTGCCCAGGTGTGCCTAGGCACACTCTAATCTCCCTGTGCTGCTCATATTTCCCCTGCTGCTTGGCTGTAGAGAAAGGGACTGGGCAATCTCTGCCCTCGGCCCCTTTCTCTGTCCCAAATGTGAGACATCAGGGGTCTGTGGGGCTCCTAAAAAAATAGTAAAATAAATTTAAAAAATATAGTAAAAAAGGCAATAATAAAAAAAATAAAATAAAGATAAACTACTAACACCAATCTCTGCCCTATTGACACCGTCCACTGCTCTGACACTGTCCATCGTCGCCATACTGTATAAATATATATATATTTGGGGTGCACACCCTAATGCAATAGGCTGCGCACATCTATGCACCAACACATGTAGAGATCGCACTTGTCTGAACTGAAACTCGCATTGCAAACGTATTAAATTTGCAGAAAATTCGCACTGCAGCAGTGTGAACCGAGCCTTAGAATGTGAATTCTGTGGATGGAAATATACAGACTGTGGAATAATAGGAACCTATGGGTTTGGAATGTCACTCACAAGCTCACCATACACATTACAACTCAACTGTACAATCAACAGGGCGGCACAGTGGTGTAGTGCAGTGGTTCTCAACCCTGTCCTCAAGTACCCCCAACAGGCCATGTTTTGTGAATTTCTCTTAGATAAAATAGCTGTCCGGAATACCAAGCCATTGGCTCTGATTTAAAGCACCTGTGCAAGTAGGGCTGCACGATTCTGGCCAAAATGAGAATCACAATTTTTTTGCATAGAATAAAGATCACAATTCTCGAGGCATAACATCTTACATATACAAAAAAATTGGGCTAACAGCACTGTTTAGTTTTTTGAAAGGGTCATTTTTCCAAAAAAATTGTGTTTGAAAGGCCGCTGCGCAAATATGACATAAAATATTGCAACAACCGCCATCTTATTCTCTAGGGTCTCTGCTAAAAAATATATATATAATGTTTGGGGGTTATAAGTCATTTTCTAGCAAAAAATACTGGATTTTTATTTGTAAGCAGAAAATCAGAAAATATTTAGTCTTTAAATGGTTAAAAGTAAACATCTTCTATACACTTTCATTCCTTTGAAGTGATTACATTGTATCTCTTCTAGCTTCTTATATCAGCAGTGACTTCAGAACTTAGCTCTCTGCCCAGACTTGGAAGTCTCCCCAGAGACTCAGGTCGTTCCGACTTTAGTAAAGACTTCAGGCGACTTGCATTGACTTTTAATACAGTCAAGTCGCGTTGAGTCGCCCCGCAAGTTGGACTCCATTAACTGCACTGAAAATCGCGGTAATGCCTGATGGAGATCGCAGGGGGGGGGGGGGGATTGAGATAGCGATTTTAATACGATTAATTGTGCAGCTCTATGTGCAAGATAAAGGAAAAAACTGCAAACATGGCCTGTTGGGGGTACTTGAGGACAGGGTTGAGAACCACTGGTGTAGTGGATAGCACTTTCGCCTGGCAGCAAAAGGGTCGCTGGTTCGAATCCCAACAACGACATTACCTACCTGGAGTTTGCATGTTCTCCCTGTGCCTGCGTGGGTTTCCTCTGGGTACTCAGGGTTTCCTCCCACACTCCAAAGACACGCTGGTAGGTTAATTGGCTCCTGTCTAAATTGTCCCTAGTAAATGTATGAATGTGAGTTAGGGACCTTAGATTGTAAGCTCCTTGAGGATAGGGACTGATGTGAATGTACAATGTATATGTAAAGCACTGCGTAAATTGACTGCACTATATAAGTACCTGAAATAAATAAATAATAAATGACACCTGTTTAATCACTGGAGTGTATACGGTAGGTTCTTTCCGGACTGCCATTCTATTTTATTACCGCTGCTGGTTTACCTACATTGTTATGTTTATGGTGATGCTTCTGGATTGATACTATAGATCTAGAAAATGTATATAATATTATGGCCTTCCTAAAGTATCCACTTGCTGACCCTGGTATATGGTGGTAAAGTGGCTCTCCTGTGCCAGATCACGTACCTAGTATGTAATCTGCTGGTTCCAGGTAAGGAGCATGTGTGCGCCACTTGTGTGGTGATTAGTCACATGCAGAAGCCAATCAGCGGGTGGTGGCCAATGGATGACCGCTGGCACCCACTGATTGGTGAGGAGAAAGACAAAACAGAGCTCTATGTAAACAAGGCAGAGCTCTGTTCTGTCAGCAGGGATGTGCTGGATTTTGTTTCCCTGCTAAGCAGGCAATAAAATCAAGCACATCCCATGGTAAAAGCAGCACATACGAGGGAAAAAAGTATTTGATCCCCTATTAATTTTGTACGTTTGCCCACTGACAAAGAAATGATCAGTCTATAATTTTAATGGTCGGTTTATTTTAACAGTGAGAGACAGAATAACAACAAAAATATCCAATCAACGCATTTCCAAAAAGTTATTGTTTTGCATTTTAATAAGTGAAATAAGTATTTGATCCCCTATCAATCAGCAAGATTTCTGGCTCCCAGGTGTCTTCTATACAGGTAATGAGCTGAGATTAGGAGCACTCTCTTAAATGGAGTGCTCCTAATCTCAGCGTGTTACCTGTATAAAAGACACCTGTCCACAGAAGCAATCAGATCCCAATCTCTCCACCATGGCCAAGACCAAAGATCTGTCCAAGGATGTCAGGGACAATTATTGACCTACACAAGGCTGGGATGGGCTAGATCATCACCAAGCAGCAGAGGGTGACAATGGTGTGATTATTTGCAAATGGAAGAAACACAAAAGAACGGTCAATCTGGGGTTCCATGCAAGGTCTCACCTTGTGGAGTTTCAATGATCAAGAAAATGGTGAGGAATCATCCCAGAACTACACAGGAGAATCTTGTCAATGATCTCAAGTTAGCTGGGACCATCTTCACCAATAAAACAATTTGTAACACAATACGCCGTGAAGGACTGAAATCCTGCAGCGCCCACAAGGAGGTCCCCCTGCTCAAGAAAGCACAGTACAGCCCATCTGGTTTGCTAATGAACATCTGAATGATTCAGAGGAGAACTGGTTTAAAGTGTTTTGGTCAGATGAGACCAAAATCAAACTCTTTGGGATCAACTAAACTCACCATGTTTGGAGGAGGAGGAATGCTGCCTAGGACTCCAAGAACCCCATCCCCACCGTCAAACATGGAGGTGGAAATATTATGCTTTGGGGGAGTATTTCTGCTAAGAGGACAGGGCAACTTCACCGCATTAAAGGGGCCATTTACTGTCAAAATCTTGGCGAGAACCTCCTTGCCGCAGCCAGAGCCTTGAAAACGGGTTGTGGATGGGTATTCCAGCATGGCGATGGCCCAGAACACATGGCCAAGGCAACAAAGGAGTGGCTCAAGAAGGCGCACATTAAAGATCCTGGAGTGGCCTAGCCAGTCTCCAGACCTTAATCACATATAAAATATGTGGAGGGAGCTGAAGGTTTAAGTTACCAGGATTAGCAAAGAGGTGGGGGACAAAATCCCTCCTGAGATGTGCAAACCTGGTAGCCAACTACAAGAAACGTCTGACCTCTGATTGCCACAAGGGTTTTATCACCAAGTACTAAGTCATGTTTTGTGAAGGGGTCAAATATTTTTTTCTTCCATTTAAAAAGACGAAAAACGGATGTTAGCGGACGACATCCGCTAACATCCGATCCGCTGCCATATGCTTTCCATTTTCAGATGATGGATTGAACAGTGCTCCATGAGACATTCAAAGCTTGGGATATATATATATATTTTTTTTTTTAGAACCAATCCCTGCTGTAAACTTTTCCACAACTTTATACCTGACCTGTCTGGTGTGCTCCTTAGCCTTCATGATGCTGTTTGTTTGCTAAGATTCTCTAACAAATCTCTGAGGGCTTCACAGAACAGCTGTATTTATACTGAGATTAAATTACACACAGGTGGACTCTATTTACTAATTAGGTGACTTCTGAAGGAAATTGATTTCACTAGATGCTAGTTAGGGGTATCAGAGTAAAGGGGGCTGAATACAAATGCACCCCATACTTCTCATATATTTGTAAAATTTTTGTACCACTTTGTGTTGGTCTATCACATAAAATCCCAATAAAATACATTTACGTTTTTGGCTGGAACATGACAAAATGTGGAAAATTTCAAGGGGTATGAATACTTTTTGAGGCCCTGTACAGCAGCCCATTCAAATGAATAAGCCAATGCGAACTGTGGAAAGTGAATTTGTGTGAACGAAGCCTTAGACAAGCCGGCACCTGCTTCTCCCACTCCCTCTAGGTGCAGGCACGTACGTTTTCCCAAAGGTGAGCTTGTAAAATGATCATCCCTGCCACCTATTATCTGCAGGCAGCAATTAATTGGCTAGTTCTTCCACTCTGCACGTCCGCCTGGCTAATCATTACCAGCCACGTCTGACTAATGAGGTTAGAGTAGAATGGCATGTTTAAGGTCACTTTAAATAGTTTGTTCGTGCCAAGCTGGCCTAAGGCTTGCTCCACAATTAGAGGTGCGACCAAATGCAGCCGCGTTTCCATGCATAGGGCCCGAGAAATGCAGAAGAGAAGCCTCTGATTCCTTTCCAAAAATGTGCAGCACCAAACCGAATGGTGCCGTAGTGGCATACGGTTTGGCGTGCATTTGCAAATGCATGGGAGTGCCACCAACGCTTAATGGCACTACTTTGCTTGCGACCTGCTGAATGACTGAAGGGGTGGGGGGGCATAGGGGTGGTGCAGGTGACCCGCCGACCGACCAGGGGCAAATAATTTGCCCCCCCCTAAAATATACCACCAGCCGCCACTGGCCTCCCGGTTTACGAATCACTGGGAATCTGATCTCAAAACCCTTCACCTTTGGTTCTTAACGCCGTTAAAACCTTCTAAAATGGACCCCAACACTTCAGCCCATTGTTGGCGCCAAGAACAAGGTTCATTACTGCGTGGTTTTCTGGTTCTGCAAGTCCCTCACATCCTACTGGAGTAAAATTTTCAGATTGATAACAGAGGTGACCGGAAAAAATGACTAACCCAGACCTTAAAGTGGTTCTCAACTCGTGACGGCCACTTTAACCTACAGGTAAGCCTAGAATACGGCTTACCTGTAGGTTTCCTGCATATCTCCTAAACCTGCATGGTTTAGGAGATATACAATGTACAGTGATGTGCCCACATCATGGGGCACATGCGCAGTGAAGAAACGGCCTCCATGCCGTTCCTTCACTGAGATCGTGCCGTGACTGGTGGGAGTGACGACATGCGACTCCGGCCAGTCAGAGCCGGAGATCGCGGCCCCGGAAGGCAGAGGGGCAGAAAATGGACGCAGCCTGGAGCGGGGACATTGCGGGCTTCCAATGCAGGTAAGTGGCACATGATGGGCTAATATGCGATGCATACTAGCCCATTATGCATTTACATTGCAGGGTAACAGAGGAAGTAAAACCCATGACGGTTTACTTCCCCTTTCATCTGGCATTACGCCCCATAGGCATAGAGGAAACCCCCTCCAATTCCAGGTCTATCATCATCCACATACTCCATGTTTGTAGATGGTGGAAAACACCCAAAATCCCAACTATATCTGAGACAGTCGCAGAACTTAATCACCAATGTGATATGGAACGAAGATTTGCTCTAAAAAAACACCTCTCATACTCCAAATTTGTCCGACCGTGGTCACTATGGTTACACAATCCTAACTGTACTAGACATGTGCAATTAATTTTGTTTAAAATTAGTTTTTCATCAAAATCCAGCATATTCATTCATGCGGAAGCATCCAAACAAAAGACTATTTGACCAATTTTTTTTTCAAAAACAAATTTCTAAAAAAAAAAACGAAAATCCGCGAGAACAAAAATCAAAAAGCGAAGAACTAAAAACATTTGGATAATTTTATTTTTCTTATTTTCTATTATAATTAAATTATTAACCATTATTATAGTTGTTTTTTATTATTATTTATTAAATTAATAATAATAATAACAACTATAATAATGGTTATAAACTATTAACCTAGGTCCCACAGTAAGTATAACAAGCATGCTATTCTGCATATACAGACTGATTTTACTGTTGTGGGTTTAGTAACACTTTAACCTGTATTATGCTATAACAAAGGTCAGCAAGTATGAACATGCCTTCCGATAAAAGCTCTGGAGATTTATCTACAAACACAAGTCAGCAGTGGAAGACGTCATGTGTCTATTCTGACAGCTGTATTTTCCAGTTGTTATTTTGTTACAACCTTACAGCCTCTGAAGTCTGAAAGGCCTGAACTCAAATCCTGCAGAATATTTCTGGCCAGGATCTAAAAAAAAAAAAAAAAAAAAATATAGGCCAATAATGGCAACTCCCTAAGGCCCCATTCACATGTCAGCGATTATCTGCTTGATGTTCAAAAACGCTGGAGAAAAAAAATCAAAAAAAATCAGTGATTCTCTATGGAGACGGTTCACATCTCCACTCCGAGTCGCCTGAAGCTCAAACAAGTCCTGCAGCTTTTTTTGTCACGCAAATCAGGCAGATTTGGGCATTTGCATTCCCATAAAAGTGAATGGAAAACGCCCCATTCACGCGATTTTCTGCTCAAATGAAAAAAAAATTACAAATAAAATAGTAATAATATATGCATAAATAAATGTAAAATAAATACACAAATAACTAAAAATCATCATAAGTAAAATAAATAAAGAATATGTAATAATACATTAAAGCGGAATTCCACCCAAAAGTGAAACTTCCGCTTTAAGGGAAGATGACCCGCCTGACATGCCACAATTGGCATGTAATTTTTTTGGGAGGGTCCCAGGTCCACTTCCTCTCCTAGAGCCACGGCTCCGGAAGGAAGCCCCCCCCCCCACCCCCCGCAATCTTCTGGGACACGTCACAGGTCCCAGAAGATACGCCGGCCATTCCACAAGGGGCAGTGCGACTCGCGCATACGCAGTGCGTGCCCGGCTTTGAAGCCAAACACTTGTGATGCCGGCGCCGCTGAGGGGAGGGGGGAGAGGAGCGAGCCCTCAGGCAACCGCATCACTGGACCATGGGACAGGTGAGTGTCCGATTGTTAAACGTCAGCAGCTACACTTTTTGTAGCTGCTGACTTTTAACAGGGTGGAACTCAGCTTTAATAATAATTAACCTCTAACCTTAAAATATATTAGATGCATTATTAATAATAACAATAATAATATTATTTTGGGTTAGGTGTTTATTATTTTATTTTTTAAGGGGTAAGGGTTAAAGTTAAGGGTAATTTATTTGTTAAATAGTATTCATTTTTTTAATTTATGATTCTTATTTGTGTATTTATTTTACATGTATTTATTCAGCTATTATTCGTATAATAATAATAATAATAATAATAATAATAATAATAACAATAATAATGATGAAATAAAAAAATAAATAATAAATAACCCTAACCCCAACTTCTACTGACCCTAACCTAAACTGATCTTGAACCCCTTACTCTAAAGAACATTATAATAACTAAATAAATAATAAAATAAGAAATAAAAGCTAATGGAAAAGCTAAAATAGCTGAAATACCTAGCAACAAGTGATGAAATAGATGATCATTTTTCCTATTGGTTAATAAAAAAAAAAAACACCAACGCTCAAAAACGGCTGAAAAACGCTGCATGGAAACGAGCAAATATGCATGACAAAACGTGCAAAGACGCTACGCTCAGGTGTGAATGCAGCCTTATTTCTACCCTTTGATATTCTCCTGAAATAAAGATTTATGATTATTTTACACAATGCATTGGCCTATTACACCATTCCAACTTGTAGGCATTGTCCTGTGTTATAGGCTTTGTTTCATCTGCTTTGTCAGGTCAAGAAGTCTGAAGTACACAAACACAAGTACCTTGCAGTCATAGTTTCATCACAAGTCATTGTACAGCTTTGCCAGCACACGACGGATCATCAAATGCCGTCCGAAAAACTTAATTGAAGAGCGATCATATCACAAAGAAAGTGCAACGTTTCTCAGCCGCAGAGGACCTCTTTGTCAGGCCTGAAGAAAAGGTCCTTCCCGGCTCCGAAACGTTGCACTTTATTCTTTGTGATGTGATTGCTCTTCAATTAAGTTTTTCGGACGGCATTTGATGATCCATGGTGTGCTGGCAAAGCTGTACATGGACTTGTGATGTGTCCAGCTGACTTTTGCTGCAGCACCCGCTACCTGCCAGCCTTTTCCGGGAACATGTGCGATGGGAATAGTAACATTACAGTTTCATCTCAGACACTTCCTATTGTGATAAGCAGGACTTCTTTTCCCCACACTAAGACCCCTCTGCTCGTTTTTGCGACGCTTTACCGCTGTTTAAGCGGCGCTTTTGGGCCGCTTTTAACGCCAAAAGGGTTTGAAACTCCCGCGTTGGGGCACTTCCAAAGCGCTTTTCAGGCGAGTCGGAAGCGCTGCCCATTCATTGCAATGGGCAGGGGCGTTTTGGGAGCGCTGAATACACTGCTCCCGCACTGCCCCAAAAATGATGCTTTCAGGACTTTTCCTAATGTCCCGCCCACTGCCCCACTCTGGCTTTCACACTGGGGAGGCATGGGATAGTGTTTTTCTGCAACATGTCCTTCAAAGTCTATTGACCCATAAGAGCTCCATGGTGCGTTTAATCACTTCCCGCCCATATAAAGCAAAATGACAGCTGGAAAGTGGTTGTATTATCCAGACTGAACATCATATAAGCTGTGGGGGCGCGCGGTAATCGGTGGTATGGTGTGTCAGTCTGGCACACTGCATCTCAGACCCTGGTAAAGAGCCTCTGACGTAGGCGCTTTATCATGTGATCAGCTGTGTCCAATCACAGCTCATCACATGGTAACCAGGAATAGCCGTTTATCGGCTTTTCCTCTGCTCACACCGACAGGCGCTCTCCTGACTGGGGGGTCTCCGCTGTTAATCAGCGCATTGATTATCAGTGCAAACCCATTGAGGATGCCCACTGGAGACCACCAGGGATGCCAATCAGTGCTTATCAGTGATACCTGCCAGTGCCTCCCGATCAGTGCTGCCCATCAGTGCCACCTATAAGTGCCCAGTGTCACCTATGAGTGTCCATCGGTGCTGCCTATCAGTGCTACCTATCTGTACCATCAGTGCCGCCAATGAATGCCCAGTGTCACCTATGAGCATCCATCAGTGCCACCTATGAGTGCCTATCAGTGCTGCCCATCAGTGCCACCCATCAGTGAAGCAGAAAACATATTTACAAAGTTTTGTAACAGACAAAAAAAAAAAAAAAAAAACTTTCAAAATGTTTGGTCTTTTTTATTTGTAGCGCAAAAAATATAAAAACCGCAGGGGTGATCAAATGGCACCAAAAGAAATATGTAGGAAAAATTATAAAAATGTTGTTTGGGTACAGCACTGCATGACCGCGCAATTGTCATTCAAAGTGTGACAGCGCTGAAAATTGGACTGGGCGGGCAGGAAGGGGGTGAAAGTGGCCGGTTTTGAAGTGGTTAAAAAAAGTCCCCGACCCTTTCCAAAAAACGAGGCGGCTGAAAAATGCATAGAGGTCATCCTCTCTTATAGGAAACAATGTTAAATGGGCTGTAGTGCGCTAAAAAAAAAAAAAAAAAAACACATAGGTGTGAACCAGGCCATAGGCTGCATTCACACAGGGGCGACCCGACTTTGACGCGACTTTGCTAGGCAATTTCAGCGCGACTTCCAGGGACTTGAGGCGACTTTACAACACGACTTTTTCCAGGCGACTTTGCCTTGACCAATCAGAAAAGGGAGGGAGGGGGTTGCCTAAAAATAAATTCTATTCTTTTCACTACAAAGTCGCTTTTATTTAGATGGGGGATCCGACTTGGAGGCGACTTCTATTCAATTCTATGGGCACAAGTCGGATAGAAGTCGCCTAGAAGTAGTACAGGAACTTTTTCTGAAGTCGTTCCGACTTCAGTAGTGTACATTAAGACGGCTCCCATTCATTTCAATGGGATTTCAGATGTCAAGCGACCTGGGGCGACTTAAGGCTAACCAAGTCGGAGCGACAGTCGCCCCTGTGTGAATGGTGCCTAAATGTGGAGCACTCAGAATCTGGTGCAGCTGTGCATGGTAATCCAATCAGCTTCTAACTTCAGCTTGTTCACTTTAGCTTCGACAATAAGCTCTGGAATACACCGATGCGGTTTTGAAGTTGCGCTACTTCAAAGCAGTGCAAATTCATGTGCAGCTTGCCGCTATCCGTGCCGGTTCATTTAACAGATGTCAATGCAAATCACACAGAAATAGTGCGGGGACCTTTTTCAGAGTCGCTGTGCCTTTAGTTGCAGCAATCTGAATGGTTATATTGCCACAAATAGGGTGTGAATTGTCCTGCGAATTTGAACTGTCAAGAAGGCGCGGGTTTGAGCCATGGGCTAAAGTGGGGCTGAAACAACTAATCGATTAATCAACAACTAATCGATTATTAAAATGGTTGTCAACTATTTTCCTAATCGATTAATCGGCCAGCCGATTAGTTGGCCTGTGTACATAATGCATTATTTGTTTACATATCAGGAAATACAGTGCAGCATACATATAGCTCAGTACACCGTCCATAAATATCAGTAAGTGCCTGAGAACTTGTGAATGTGTGAGGAGCAATGCCTCGTGGGACATGTAGTCCTGGGCAGAAAGTGAGTGGTTCCAAAAGGTAGAAGTTATTTTAATTTGCAATAGGGGCCCTCTAAACTATACTTTGCAGCTTGATATTGGGGCACTCTGAAGGCATAAGGAGCCATAAGCATTGATGGGGATTAAAAAACATTACTTTAAAGTGGTTGTCAAGTCACGACAACCACTTTAAACTACACGTAAGCCTATAATAAGGCTTAACTGTATGGTTTAGGAAAGATCAGTGGCACATGCGCACTGAAGAATCGGCGCAAGGGTAGCCCTGGGTGCCGTTTCTTCTGTATTGGTGCCGTAAATGACGGCTCCCGCGCGCATGCCGCAGACCCAGAAGGCTGATGTCGCTGGTCACAGCGGTGTGCCGAGACCGCTGCAACAGCTTCGTTCCGAGGGAAGTGTTTCATAATGAGCTACTATGCGCTAGCTCATTATGCTTTTGCTTTGCAGGTTTTTTTTTTTTTGGGGGGGGGGGGCTGGGGGCGGCTTTACAACCACTTTAAAGACTGTGTTCAGCAAGATTAGCATCTGAACCCAGAGAAGGAGAGAAGGTGGAGGCTGATAGACTGGAGGTAATAGAGGGCATTACAATTACATTTAAAAGTTAACTTTTACCAGTATTGTGCATTATATTTAAAATGATTATATTCATGAACAAAAAAAAGTCTCACTACTTTAATATATTAGATTTCTATCCCCTTCATATAGCTTCATGTCTGACTCCTAGGTAAAATGCCCGTATATCCTACTTCTGGGTGCATTTATTATTATATTTGCTTCTGTCTGTTATTCTCAGAGTGGTTTAAAGATTTTGCTCCCTGACCATACAGTTGGTTATTTATATTTACCACTGCATAGAGATATTTAAGAATAAATTGCTTTTTTTTTTTTAAACTTTAAATATTCACTAAATTATACACCACATTTTTTGTAAGGTTGTTATCTGATTAATCGAAACAATAATCGACCAACTAATCGATTATGAAAATAATCGTTAGTTGCAGCCCTAGGCTAAAGCCTCTGTTCACACTGAATCGGACTTTGAAAAACGCACGATTTCAAAGCCTCAGGTCAGTGCGACTTCAGGTGCGACCGACTTAGCTGACATCCGTGTGCAGGAGCCATTTTTGAACAATTCCCTTGCCGACAACAGGGTGCCACCTGTCATGCGATTTGGACAGGTCAAAGTTGCACAGGTGTGAACAGGGGGGCTAAAACCTGGAAGCTGATTGGTTACCACGCACAGCTGCAACAGATCTTGCATGCTTTCAGTGTAAATATTTGTTTTGGAAACAAAATGGTATTTTGACAAATGGGTTCAATGGTAACGGTATGATGCGCACACACACATACAACACACAATATATATATATCTACAAGTGTACAAAAATAGGTATTTATCAGTTTGCCACAACGTGAATATCTTATGCAGGTCTGGTAAGTTTCACAACACACAGAGGAGGAAACTGCGGTTTATGAATCTTCTTATCTCGGAGAACATATCGTGTGTAGCGGAAATAGAATGTGTGCATGCAAAAGGAAAACCTCCTAGAATCAAGAAAGCATAAAACTCAACCATGGGACTACTGAGCCCAATAATGAGCCATCAAATGAAAGGCGATGAACAGCTAAAAGATCTCACAGCTGATAAGACCCAGGGGGGAGATTGCAAAATGTGGTGCAGCTGTGCATGGTAGCCAATCAGCTTCTAAGGGCCGGTTCACACTTGAGCGGCGCGACTTGCCAGGGCGAAGCAAGTCGCCCCGCACGGGGCGATCTCAACGCGGCTTGTGAGGAGACTTCTATCATAGAAGTCAATGTAAGCCGCGCTGAGATCGCCCTGAAAATAGTGCAGGAACCATTTTTCTAAGGAGGAGCGAAGCGATTTGCTCCTATTAGAACGGTTCCATTGCACAGCATTGAGGCGAATTGTCAATTCGCCTAGATGTAAACAGGCCTGACAATTCGCCTAGATGTGAACAGGCTGCGAAGTCGCGCCGCTCAAGTGTGAACCGGCCCTTAGAGCCGGTTCACACAGGGGCGATCCGACTTGCAGGGCGACTTTGCTAGGCGATTTGAAGCGCGACTTTGGGCAACTTATAGTGCGACTTGAGGCGACTTACAACACGACTTCATGCCAGGCGACTTTGCTGTGGCCAATCAGAGAAGGGAGGGAGGGGGTTGCCCTAAAATAAATTCTATTCTTTTCACTGTGAAGTCACTTCTGTTTAGATGGAGGATCCGACTTGAAGGCGACTTCCATTGATTTCTATGGGCACAAGTCGGATAGAAGTTGCCTCAAAGTAGTACAGGAACCTTTTCTGAAGTTGGAGCGACTTCAGTAGTGTACATTTAGACCGCTCACATTCACTTCTATGGGATTTTACTTGGCAAGCGACTTGGGGGCGACTTGGAGCGTCACAAGTTGCCTCCCAACTCGCTGTAGTGTGAACCGGCTCTGAGGCTCCATTCACAATAATGCGTTTTTTGATGCATTTTGCAGAAATGCAGGGAATTTTTTTTAACATGGGTTCCTATGGAACACGTTCACATCAATGCATTTTTGTGCCTCTGCATTTTAGGAAAGGGTCGGAGACTTTTTTTTCCCTGCAAAATGCAGCGTTTTGCATGTAATAGACTTCAATGGGCATACAAGTGCTGCATTTTTACCGCGATTTTGCGGCAATTTGCCTAGCAACAAAATTTCCCCACAAAAAAACCCCACAAAACGCAAATCGCTGCAAAATCACAGTAAAAACGCAGCAAAATGCAGAAAGCACAGCATAAAGCACTGAAAAAAGGCTGAAAAGCAAAATGCATTGATGTGAATCAAGCCTAATGCCTCATACACACGTTCAGATTATTGCATGACTAATCATTCGCTTTTAGTTGCAGAATACATAAATCGATTGCAACATTAGTTGAAGCGCTATGCTAAAGCTACGATTTTTTTTCGTATGGTTATTGAAAAACTTTCTGTTTGCGTAGCTACGTTCATAATCATGATCATGCGTAGTGTTTGGGAGTGCTTCCTAACTGTGTGTGTGGGAGGTGCTTGCACTGCGGGAAGGCAGAGATTTGTGTTCCTGCTTAGCAGAAACACAGGACCTCTACCTCCCCTTCTCACAGAATGGTGATTTGCCTTGTTTACATTTTCTGCCTGTGCCTCAAACGATTGGCAGGTCCCGGCGAACATTGCATCCACCAGTGTGTCCACACATCACATCAGGAGCGAGTCACCTAGCGGTGCACCCCAGTCATGTAGGAATCCCATACCTGGGAGAGGAGGAGAGGAGCCGCCGCCCCGCAGTATACATACGAGGGGCGGTCAGCAAGGGGTTAAACTGGAAAATCTGGTGCAGCTGTGCATGGTAGCCAATCAGCTTCTTCAATTAAAGTAGAACTATAGACAATTTTTAAAGAACTGGCCATACACAGTTAGAAAATTGTTCACACAAAAAAAAGAAGGAAGGTGATTAGATTTGAAGCAATCTGGCGAACACGCATGCAATAACGCCATTGTTGTATCGCTATATGCCGCCTAATTATTGACATATTATGGAAGCTGTAATACATAGTATCACTGACATATCATCTATTGATAACAAACGGTACATTTTTGGTCAATCGATTACACGTTCCGGGGGATTACATTTAAAACACGCACATGCGATTTTTTCAAAAAATTTTTGATCAATTCCACTAATGTTTAGAAAATCTATCATTTACCCTACGTTCACATTTCTGCGTGTGGTTGCGGGAATCGCGACCCCCCCGCACCGAAAAAAAAAACGCACTGCCATTCATTCATTCTGCCCATGCATGTAAAGTCGCAGTGCGTGCACCACAAGGAAGAGTTGCATTGCCAAAAAGACCATGCGATTTCCTTGCAGCTGCATTTTTGAAAAGGCATATGCACATTTTTTTTTTTTTTTTTGTAACAACGCAGGCACGGCAGCCCATTCCTTCGAACACGGCTGCATGAGTGTGAACCTCAAAAAAATCTGCCTTTTTTTTTTTACCATAAAACTTTGCATTTCTTTTACAATTTTGCAATCTAAATTAGCCCGCTAACATTTCAAAAGTTTCAATCGAGTGTATTGAACGCTTTTTCAGACAATTTCCTAACTGTGTATGGCCAGCTTGAGGGAAGGTTATACCCTGGTCAGATTTTTTTTTTCCCCATCTGTTTATCATTGGGGAGATTTCCCTTCATTTCCTGTCACATATCCAAAACAACATTAAGGGAATTTATTGGGGACCCCCAGGTCACCAGAACTAGTGTCCCCATTGAAAGATTTCCCTTCTATTACTTTTCTGGGGAGAACCCAAAATTTAGGATTTTCTTTTACGATAATGGTAAACAGGACAAATCGAGGGGCTGAATCTCCCTAATGGGGGCACAGACAGCGATAAAAACTGACAGGGGCTCTAATCCCTCTCCACTCCGTCCAATATTAAAAAAAAACAAAAAACACATTTTGCCTTGACAAGAAAAAAAATTTAATAAATAAAACCTGGAAGCTGATTGTCTTCCAAGCACAGCTGCACCAGATTTTGCACTCTCCAGTTTTGGGCTCGGTTCACACTGGCTGGGGCGGCTTCACAGTCACCCGAATCTGAAGCCGCCCCGCCAGCACGGCTTGCAAAGGGCTTCATTAATAGAAGTCAATGCAAGCCGCTCCGAAGTCGCCCCCAAGTAGTGCAGGAACCTTTTTCTAAGTCGAAGCGACTTGAGTAACTCTGATTAGAACGGTTCCATTGCACTGAATGGAGTGCGACTTGTCACGCGACTGACAAGTCACCCCAGTGTGATCAACCCCCAGATGTCCAAATTGCAAATAGAGAAATCTCATGGCAGCTAATGTGGACTGAAAATAAAATCAAAATCAAGCCCCGTTCACATCGGGCCAATTTGGCATGCGATTTGACATGTCAAATCGCATGCCCAATCAACCGCTATTGCTGGCAATAGCACCGTCCGAGTCAGTGCAGCGTCGCAGTTCCTGCACTACTTTTGGCGCGATTTCAATAGATATCTGTGCAGGAATCCGCATCAGAAGTCTCTGAAATCGCCCCTGAAGTCAGGACTGACATGCGGGTATGAAATTGTGTGAGTTCAGCTGAACTTGCTCGATTTCTAACCCACTGTCAAGGTGAACCTAGGCTAAGCCCCATGTTCACATCGGCATGGTTTGTCATTTGCTTCACTTCCTGTCCCATAGCCAAACAGGAAGTGAGAGGAAATCCCTGCAAATTTAAGGAAATCCCTTGGGGACCCCCAGCTCCCCAGAACGAGTGTCCCCATTGGAAGATTTCCCCTCCATTACTTTTCTGGGACAACCCAAAATTGGGATTTTCTTTCACTTTCAATGAGAATAGTAAACAGGACACAATGAGGGTCAATCGCCTTAACCACTTGCCGACCAGCCGCCGTTGTTATATGGCTCTCTTGCGCAAATCGCCGTAGGTGTATGGCAGCACGCGCTTGCTGCACGTTGCGGGAGCGTGCCCGCGGGTTGGGCAGACTTTATGTCCATCGGCGACCCGCGATCTCCTAGTACAGAGGCAGAATGGGGATCTGCCAATGTAAACAAGGCGGACCCCTGTTCTGACAGGGGACATGACAGAGATCTACTGTTCCCAGCGATCGGGAACAGCAATCTCTGCCATGTCCCTGCCAGTCCATCCCCACCCCACAGTTAGAACACACCGAGGAAACACCGTTTACTCCTTGATCGCCCCCTAGTGTTAACCCCTTCCCTGCCAGGGTCATTTATACATTGATTGCTGCATTTTTATAGCACTGATCAATGTAATAATGTCACTGATCCCCATAAAAGTGTAATTTGGGGTCAGATTTATCCGCCGTAATGTCGCAGTCTTGCTAAAAATCGCAGATAGCCTCCATTACTAGTAGAAAAAAAAATAATAATAAAAATGCCATAAATCGATTTCCATAGTTTGCAGACGCGATAACTTTTGCACAACACAATCAATATACGCCTATTGCGATTTTTTTTAACCAAAAATATGTAGTAGAATACATATCGGCCTAAACTGATGAAAAAATCGTTTTTTTCAAAATTGTCACTTTTTTTTTTTTTTGTTTGTTTATAGCGCAAAAAAAAAAACATGCAGAGGTGATCAAATACCACCAAAAGAAAGCTCTATTTGTGGGGAAAAAAAAGACGTCAGTTTAGTTTGGGTACAACGTCGCACGACTGCGCAATTGTCAGTTAATGCTACGCAGTGCCGAAACGCAAAAAGTGCTCTGGTCAGGAAGGGGGTAAATCCTTCCGGGGTGAAGTGGTTTTTAAGCACTGTTAGCACTTCTAGTATAACAGCATAAAGTTTTTGTTTGGATATATATTTATGTTATATTGGATCAATACTATATAAATCACATGACTCACTATCACAGTGATAGAGGGTCATTTAGCACCGGTAACATTGTAGTTTGGGAGTAGCGAGCGATGTTTATTATCTGATCACTCATTTTCTGCCCCTAGCGGGGACAATCCACACAGCAGCGGCCCCATAGAAACACCAAATACTTCCGGGGCACCAGTGTTTTCATTCATTTTTTTTTTTACTTAGAACATGTGACCAGCAAAGTTTTTTTTTAGAGTGTGGGGAGGGCTTGTTACACATACTAGGGGCTGATTTACCAAGGCTCGATTCACATTGATGCATGTTGCTTTTCAGCATTTCTGCAGTGCTTTTTTACTGAGATTTTTGCCACAATTTGCATCTGTGGGAAAATGTATTGTTGGGCAGATATAAAACCGCAAATCGCGGCAAAATTGCATCAAAATCGCAGTAAAACGCACTACATGCTTTTCTGCAGCTTCTCCATCAAAATCTACTGAACCAAATAAAAAGCACCATTTTGCATTTTAAAAAGTCCCTGGCCCTTTCCAAAGACGCAGAGGCACAAAAAAGCATTGATGTGAACGTGTTCCATAGGAACCCATGTTAAAAAAAAAAAAATGTCCTGCATTTCTGCAAAAGCAGAAAGCATGAAAAAAAAATGCATTGGTGTGTATGGAGCCTAAGGCTCGATTCACACTAGTGCGTTTTTTTGATGCATTTTGTTGTTTACAAAAATGCAGGGATTTTTTTTAACATGGATTCCTATGGAACACGTTCACATCAATGCTTTTTTGTGCCTCTGCGTTTTTGGAAAGGGTCAGGGACTTTTTTTCATGCAAAAAGCAGTTTTTTGCATGCAATAGACTTCAATGGGCATGCAAGAAAAACGCAAGTGCTGTGTTTTTACCGCGTTACTGAAATTTTGCGTTTTGTGTTTTAAATCTGCCTAGCAACAACATTTTCCCAAAAAAAAATAAAAAATTGTATAAAAATATAAAAAAAAAAAAAAAAACACAAATCGCTGTAAAAACCCGCGGAAAGCACAGCAAAAAACTGAAAAGCAAAATGTATTGATGTGAATGGAGCCTAAAGCTGGAGAGTGCAAAATCGAGGACAGCTCTGCATAGAAACCATTCATCTTCAACATTTAAATTGTCAAAGCTTAACCACTTCAGCCCCGGAAGGATTTACCCTCTTCCTGACCAGAGCACTTTTTCTGATTCGGCACTCCGTCGCTTTAACTGACAATTGCACAGTCTTGCGACGTTGTACCCAAACAAAATGGACATCCTTTTTTCCCCACAAATAGAGTTTTCTTTTGGTGGTTATTTGATCACCTCTGGTTTTTCTTTTTTGCACTATAAATAAAGAGCGACAATTTTGAAAAAAAAAAAACGTTTTTTTACTTTTTGGTATATTAACCCCTTCCTTACCTGGCACTTAAACCCCCCTCCTGCCCAGACCAATTTTTGGCTTTCAGCACTGTCGCATTTTGAATGACAATTGCGCGGTCGTGCGACGTTGTACCCAAATAAAATTTGCGTCCTTTTTTTCCCACAAATAGAGCTTTCTTTTGGTGGTATTTGATCCCCTCTGCGCCATTTCTGATCGCCGCTATAAACAAAAAATGAGCGACAATTTTGCAAAAAAGAACAATATTTTTTACTTTTTGCTAAAGTACAAATCCATTAAAAAAATTATTCATCAGTTTTGGCCGATATATATTCTTCTACATATTTTTGGTAAAAAAAAAAATCGCAATCGGCGTATATTGATTGGTTTGCGCAAAAGTTATCGCGTCTACAAACTGGGAATTGATTTATGGCGTTTTTATTATTTTTTTTTTTTTTACTAGTAATGGCGGCGAT
>BLSH010349345.1:257377-274589 GCA_018402905.1 Glandirana rugosa | reverse complement strand
AACCCCCCCCCCCCCCCCCCATGTGTTTGGAGACTGAAGCACATCCCCCACCCCATTTGTTAGGTAGGACACAAGACCTATAGATGGACCACACGCTGTTTGCTGCAAGCTTGGCTAACCTGTTTTCCCAGCTGCTGTGACAAGTCACTACTTGGGAGACACGGTTTTCTTCAAATGCAGTAATGTTACTATGGATAGAATTTCAATGTTTCAGCCCAGCTTCACACTGAGGGCAGGAATGAAATCAGCTGAACTCGCACCATTTCATTCCCGCATGTCAGTCCAGATTTCACAGGGATCTGTGTGGGTTTCTGCACAGATGCCTATGGAAATCGCAAAAAGTAGCACAAGAACAAAAGTTTGAAATCGATGCGGCAACGATTAGGAAGGTGCCATTGCCGCCGATTTGGCATGCGATTCGACATCTCAAATCGCATGTCAAATCGTGTCAGTGTGAACCAGGGCTCAATTAAGTTTTAAAAAAAAAAAAAAAAAAAGCCACTTGGAGACATGCTGAGTTGTGTAGTTCCACACGCACTAGGAAGCTACAGGTTGCTTACTAATCCATTACAAAAGTGGGATACACACACGCCCAACGATCATCCGATTTTCCTTGTCGTTTCAAAGCAAGTTGGAACCGGGGAAGGGAAAAATGTCCGAAATTTCTCGTACGACTTTTTTTTTTTTTTTTTGCAAAAACCGTCTGTCCAATTTTCTTATAGAGCTTTAATAAGACCCCATACACACTATTAGATTTTCTGCAGATTTTCCAAAACCATATAAATATCAGGTCAGACCTTAAGCCTGCGTTCACACAGCGGCGATCCGACTTCGGCGTACTTTGCCTGTGGCCAATCAGAGAAAGGTGAGAGGGGGTTGCCCTGGATAAATTATTTTCGCTTCCTTATAGATGGGGGATCCGACTTCTTTTGAATTCTATGGGCACAAGTCGCCTTGAAGTAGTACAGGAACCTTTTCTGAAGTCAGAGCGATTTCAGCAGCGTACATTAAGACGGCCCTCTTTCACTTCAATGGGATTTCTGATGTCAAGCGACTTGAGGCGACTCAAGTCGGATCGCAAGTCGCCCCTCTGTGTGAACCGGATCTAAGAGTTCCAATTTGTATGCAATCAGGCCGGCCCTTCCACTACCTGGTTTTGGTAAATCTGAAAGGAAAATATCTGCAGAAAATCTAATAGTGTGTAGGGGGGGGTCTTAAGACTGCTTTACATATTTGATTTCTAGTTGTATTAGACTGCTGTATTGTGTTGGCCATCAGTGCAGTAAAATAGCCAAAGCAAGCTACATTAGCAGTAACAATGTTTCAGATGAGTGGTTACAAATTGCTAACTTTATAAAAAAAAATAAGTTGCAAAACAAGACGAAGGTTGGAAAAGAAGCCGAAGATGTGAACATTTCCCCTTTCATGTGAAAGGAAAGCAGGCTGAGCACACAGTCTATTCCCGGCCAGCTGGGGCTTTCTTGCCAAAAAGGGAGTGCTGTGCTGCACTGACGTCACACGGGGGGGAGGCGGGCGCAGCCCAAGCCAATGAAGCCCACAGTTACCAAGGGACCGACCAACCAATCAGATCCCACGGAAGGCACAAGATGCCCTTTGAACTCCTAGAAAGCAACTTCCTCCTCCTGCTTGTGGAGTGCACAGCGAGCTCGCAGAATGTCAGCCAGGCATTGCAGCACAAAGGAAAAGCCATTTTGTGACTCTAATAGAAAACGCTAAAATCATGGTTTTTATATCCTTTTCCTTCCAATTTTCACACCGTATTCAATTCTATTCACTGATAACACCCTAGGGCTCAGCATCATGGCTTTATGTATATAGTGGATACAAAAAAACACAAGTATTTAACGTAATAGCTACTAATTTATCCAAGGCATTTTCCTAAAATGGCTGCCAGATACAAAATGTACTTCAAGCAGAGAGTTCTATGAGGAATAACGCAGCGCCGAGGGGTCGGCTTTTCCTTCTTTTGGAACTCTTATAGTGCAGCGAACCATCGGAATCCACTTGTCATTAAAAATGGTGACAGCCGTGCATTACATTTGTTTTATAATGTGATTTGTGTAAAAAGAATGCACCTCTTTTTACAAGAATGTGGGTGTATAATATATATATATATATATATATATATACACACACACACACACACACACACATATATATATATATATATATATATATACCAGTAATATGCATACATGTATAACAATGCATATACACTAATATATATATACCAGTAATATACATACATGTATAACAATGCATATACACTAATATACATATACCAGTAATATACATACATGTATAACAATGCATATACACTAATATACATATACCAGTAATATGCATACATGTATAACAATGCATATACACTAATATACATATACCAGTAATATGCATACATGTATAACAATGCATATACACTAATATACATATACCAGTAATATGCATAAGGCTCCATGCACGCTGGGCTTAATAAAAAAAAAAAAAAAGTCTATTCTCTTGGGACAACACCACATAGGATAACATTGAGCTGCTTCTACAGGCAAAAGACTAAACTCCTCTAGAAGCAGCAATTTTTACGCCAGTGTGCATGGAGCTTAACCATGCATATACAATAATCTACATAATACTGTTTGCCTTCATTTTGTAAAACACTGTGCAAACTGTTGGCGCTATATAAATCCTGTATAGTAATAATAATAATAATATAATCCTAATAGAAATGTTACATTGTCAGGACTTTTGTCTGCTGCACAATAAGAGCCCGTTCACACTACAGCGACTTTGGGTTGTGTCGCCCCAAGTCGCTTGATAGAAGAAATCCCATGTTAGTGAATGAGCCGTCTTACACTACTGAAGTCGCTCCAACTTCAGAAAAGGTTCCTGTACTACTTCAAGGCAACTTTTATTTGACTTGTGCCCATAGAATTCAATGGAAGTCGCCTCCAAGTCAGATCCCCCATTTATATGGAAGCAACTTGGTCAGTGGAAAGAATAGAATTTATTTGGGGCAGCCCCCCTCCCTTCTCTGATTGGCCACAGGCAAAGTTGCCTGGCATAAGTCGTGTTGTACGTTGCCTGAAAGTCGCTCTGAAATCGCCTAGCAATGTCGCACCTAAGGGGCGGCACAGTGGTGTAGTGGATAGTATTTTTGCCTGGCAGCAAAAGGGTCGCTGGTTTGAATAGCAACCACGACTACCTGCCTGGAGTTTGCATGTTCGCACTGTGCGGGTTTCCTCCGGGTACTTCGGTTTCCTCCCACACTCTAAAGACATGCTGGTATGTTAAGTGGATCCGGTCTAAATTGGCCCTAGTATGTATATGAATGAGTTAGGGACCTTAGATTTTAAGCTCCTTGAGGGTAGGGATTGATGTGAATGTACAATGTATATGTAAAGCACTGCGTAAATTGACAGCGCTATACAAGTAACTGAAATAAATAAAATAAGTCCGATCGGCCCTGTGTGAACCGAGCCTTATTATTTCCCTTTGGGATTATTAAAGTATTCTGAGTCTGAAAGTCCCTTCTGTATTGTACTGTCCCCCCACACACACACATTGTAAAGCGCTACACAAACTGTTGGCGCTATATAAATCCTGTATAACAGTGTTCCTCAACTCCAGTCCTCAAGGCTCACCAACAGGTCATGTTTTCAGGATTTCCCTCAGATGAATCGGCTGTGGTAATTACTAAGGCAGTGAAACTGATCAAATCCCCTGTGCAAAATAATTGAAATCCTGAAAACATGACCTGTTGGTGGGCCTTGAGTTGAGGAACACTGCTGTATAATAATGCTTCAACCATTAACTCTTTAGCTCTATGAAAACAAAACTCAATCATGTGAGTAATATATTGTGTCCTTTGTACCCGACCCTCTGAATTCACAATCCCCTATAACCGGTCTTTCAGCTCACAGATGATTTTAGTGGAATCGCATGTGATTGGAAGGTGCGAGTCTGAGAAAATGACACAAACCACAGGAAGCCAACTACCACAAACACAAAGGTTTTACCTCCTCAATGCAAAATACTAAATCTAAACAAGTTGATGAAACTTCAAAAACGTTAACATAGGTTCAAAACCAAAAAAAAACAAATAAAAGCAAAACCATGCTGTTAAATATCTTTTATTTAGTGAATATATAATCTAAAATTAATAGGATCAATTATTTTCCAAATATAAACACCTCCTTAATAAACTGTAGCAGCGGACAATATTTAGATATATAGACAAACTAGTGGAATAACTTAGAATGCAGCCAACACAAGTTAAAGCTCATAAAATGGTAAGTGGAAGTATGTATGACACATACGAGATATATTTTTATGATATATATATATATATATATATACACACATATACATACACACACACACACACATATACACATATATATATATATATATATATATATATATACACACACACACACACACACACACACACACACACACACATATATACATATATATATATATATATATATATATACACATATATATCTCTTTTTACTGGCATTTTTTTTTTTTTTGCCATGCAAGGACACCCTATTTTTTAATAAACATATACAGGGCACCCTTTCTTAAATGCACATTAACTGGACACCCCAACATTTTCTTTAACACCAATAGCCATATACCAGACACCCTTAATTATTTTTCTTTAATACCGGTATACAAAGCACCTTATTTTTAAATACACATACACTGGGCACCTTTATTTTTATATACCCATGCACTGGGCACCTTTATTGTTATATACCCATGCACTGGACACCTTTATTGTTATATATCCATGCACTGGGCACCTTTATTTTTATATATCCATACACTGGGCACCTTTATATTTATATACCCATACACTGAGCACTTTTATATACCCATGCACTGGGCACTTTTAAATAACCACACACTGGACACCTTTATTTTTATATACCCATACACTGGGCACGTTTAAATAACCACACACTGGGCACCTTTATTTTTATATACCCATACACTGGGCACATTTAAATAACCACACACTGGGCACCTTTATTTTTATATACCCATGCATTGGGCACTTTTAATAAATAGTGTAAAGGTGCCCCGATGTATGGGTATATAAAAAGTATTTAAGGGTGCCTATAGTATATGGGCATTTAAACTTATTTTTTTGCAATACCCCTACACTGGGCACCCTTAAATCATTGTTAAATACCCATACACTGGGCACCGTTAATAAATAGTTTAAAGGTGCCCAGTGTATGGATATTTAAAATATATATATATATATATTTTAGGGTGCCTAGTAGATGGGTATTTAAACCATTTTTTTTAATAACCACACACTGGGTACCCTTAAATAATTTTTAAATAAAACTTACACTGGGCACCTTTCAAACTAATTTTGAATACCCATACACTGGATACCTTTAAAATATTTTAGAAATACCCATATACTTGGCATGCTAAATGTCTTTATAATACTCATATACTGGGCACCCTTAATGTGTGACAAACATCCACTATGAGGTTATAAAAATAACTTCTAAAAGTAACAAATTATAACCACTGTTTGATGATTTAAGTTCTAAATGTTGTAGACTAGACAGAAAATATCACAAAACTGTAAGCAAATAATGTAAAATAAATAGCATATGTATATATACCATGTATATGCACTTGGGTGTGAGTTGGTGGTAACAATGCAAAAGCAAAAAAAAAAATAAAAATAAAATAATAATGGAAATGTTAATAAACTTATCAAAATGAGTAACTAAATGGACCATAAGGAAAAAGAAAGGGAAAAAAAAATGTGAGCAGCTCAGGGACTAGGGAGCAAATGCAGACACTATTCATCCCCAGAGAGCATCCGATGGATTCATTTGACATAATTTACACCGAGGCTTCATTGTGGCCTGGTGTGTGAAATAAAACTTCTGAAATTGTGAAGTGAACAAAAAATGGTGCAATGCAGTGCAAGCTAAAAAAGCACAAGGTCATATATAAAGCGGCACAAAAAAAGGATGAAAATGAGAGAAAATGATGGTAAAATAGGAGAAATGCAAGCTGGGGGCTCAGTGTATGAGTGCATCAGGGGCCCTTTCCTAGGCTTTCCAAGTTTCCGAAATTAGCAGGAAAAATTAGGGTGTGGCAATGGGAGAAGTCAAGGTCAGAGCTGGAGAGGGGGAAAAAAAAATAAAATAAAAATGTGTAAAAATATTGGGGTGTCCCTGGGAGGAAGTGGGGTGAGCAGGTCAGCTGTGTGATCATATAGGACAGGAAAAGTTGTTACAAAGTTATACGTTTCCTACCTGGATACATTGCTGTGAGCAGATCCGTCCTCCTCCTCTCCGGATTTCTCTTTATTCCTCATCATCTTGTATCAGATTATAGATCAGGTGTGCAGATGGATGGGGGATGAGGGTCCAGGTATTTGCTGTCAAAAGTTGAAAGAAAGGTGAGATCCCCCCCCATGCTTCAAAGTCTCCCTTTGCATGGGGCTGACACACACAAAGCAAACCAACTAGGGGGACAAAGACAGGGAACCCCCCAAAAAATAAAAATATTCTGGGGGGGGGGGGTCCAGGTATTTGCTGTCAAAAGTTGAAAGAAAGGTGAGATTCTCCTTAATGCTGCAAAGTCTCCCTTTGTATGGGGCTGACACACACAAAGCAAATCATAGAGGGGGACAAAGATGGGGTACCCCTTAAAAACAACTAAATCATAGAGGGGGGGGGGGGGTCCAGGTATTTGCTGTCAAAAGTTAAAGGGAATGTGAGATCCCCCCACCCCCCCATGCTACAAAGTCTCCCTTTGCATGGATCTCCGATCGGGGCTTGGCACACACAAAGCAAACCTTAGAAGGGGACAAAGACAGGGGAACCCCCTTAAAAATGAATCAAATAATGATAGGGGACCCCCCAAATCACAACTTTAATGCCGGATAGTGCCGGCCAATGCAAAAGTTTGCTGCCTCGCCCCGGAAAAATAAATAGAACGATTGCGTCATCGGACATAAAAGTGGTCAAAACACCCCGAAAATCCCCCAAATCTGTCAGGAAAGGGGGATGGGAAGGGTGCAGGAGCTCACCTGTTCAATCCAGGCGGTGATCGGCTCCCGGAAGCATTGCAAATCCTATTAGCGGTAAATGCCCGAAAATAGCGAAAAAATAGGAAAAAAGGGTAAAAATCGGGTGCGATGGTGGTTAGTGGGGTGCAGGGAGGTAGCAGAGGGGTGCAGGGGATGGAGGGAAGTCCGGGTCGGGCTGCGCTCAGAGCAGACAAATATGGAGGTGCGCCATGAAGCTGGGAAAACAACGAGCACGCTCCTCGCCTCTCCTCTCCGGATCGGGCAGAGAAAAAAGCACCAAAATGCCCGGATTTCAGGGGGTGCGGAGCCCCCCGAGGAGCACAGGTGGGGTGCTAAGGGCCAGGGGGGTCCCGGGAGGGGCCCAAAGTTCAGCAAAGTTGAGTAGAAGTGGAGAAGGGGATGCAGGGAGCTGAGTGCGCTCTCTAAGGCACAGCCGCCATCTGTAGCTTCCTTCCCAGCTCTGAGCTCTGCCTGTGATTGACACTCTCTACATTTACCCCACAACTCAGGTGATGTACTAAGACCCACCCCCTTCCTCCATATCCACCATCAGCCATGGGGTCACTGGGAGAATGGCAATGGGGACACCCTTAGAGATTGGGGAGACTTCATTGTCCAAAGCTGGGGGGTGGTGGTGAAGAGAGGGTGGGGGGGCTGCACACCCTTTAGGAGCCAGACAGGAAAGACTCATTAATAGCCTTTGTCTTCATAGCATTAGCATGCTGCAGTCCTGGAGATATATCACTTCCTGTTTGGACAGGAAGTGGTTTAAAAAGTAAGCCATTTTGTGGAGATGGGTTTAAGATGGCTCCTGCCATAGACTGAAAGCTGGACCCTCTTTATGGGAAGTAGTGTGGGGGGTCAAATGGGGCTGATAAAGGATCATGTGACTACCTTCACGTTGGTGTTGGAAGCCATTACTTCAAGAACCAATGTTTTACTATATTACTCCAATACCATGCACTTAACTGTGTGAAGTAACCCCTTTGACTCAATGGCACCACTAGTGGTTGACACTGAAATTCATTGAAGGCAACTTGATGATCAGACGCCATAGTGGCTGAGCAACGTAACCAAACCCATTCATTGACATGAGTGATGATGATCACACGCCATAGTGGCTGAGCAATGTAACCAAACCCATTCATTGACATGAGTGATGATGATCACACGCCATAGTGGCTGAGCAATGTAACCAAACCCATTCATTGACATGAGTGATGATGATCACACACCATAGTGGCTGAGCAACACAACCAATCCCATTGATTGACATCAGTGATGATGATCAGACGCCATAGTGGCTGAGCAACATAACCAAACCCATTCATTGACATGAGTGATGATGATCACACGCCATAGTGGCTGAGCAACCTAACCAAACCCATTCATTGACATCAGTGATGATGATCAGACGCCATAGTGGCTGAGCAACATAACCAAACCCATTCATTGACATGAGTGATGATGATCACATGCCATAGTGGCTGAGCAACGTAACCAAACCCATTCATTGACATGAGTGATGATGATCACACGCCATAGTGACTGAGCAACGTAACCAAACCATTCATTGACATCAGCATGATGATCACATGCCATAGTGGCTGAGAAACTTGACCAAACCTAAATGGGATGATCAGACGCCATAGTAGATGACCAATGTAACCAAACCCATTCATTGTTGGTGGCTGAGCAACATAACCAAACCCATTCATTGACATCAGTGTGATGACCAGCGTAACCAAACCCATTCGCTGACCTCAGTGTGATGTTCAGATGCCATAGTGGCTGACAAAGATAACCAAATCTAAATGATGATCAAACATTATAGTGGCTGAACAAAGTAACCAAACCCATTCATTGACATCAGTGTGATGATCAGATGCCACTGGCTGACCAATGTAACCAAACCTATTCATTGGCATCAATGTGATGATCAAAGGCCATAGTGGTTGACCAACATACCTAAACCCATTCACTGACATTGTGATGATTGGATACCATAATGGCTGACCAATGTAACCAAACCCATTCATTGACTTCAGTGTGATGATCAGACACCATAGTGGCTGACAAAGGTAACCAAATCTAAATGTGATGATCAAAGCCCATAGTGGTTGACCAACATACCTAAACCCATTCACTGACATTGTGATGATTGGACACCATAATGGCTGAACAACGTAACCAAACCCATTCATTGACATGTGATGACCACACGCCATAGTAGCTGAGCAACGTAACCAAACCTAAATGGGAAGATCAGACGGCATAGTAGATGACCAATGTAACCAAACCCATTAATTGTTGGTGGCTGAGCAACATAACCAAACCCATTCATTGACATTGTGATGATCAGACACCATAATGGGTTGATCAACATAACCAAACCCATTCATTGACTTCAGTGTGATGATCAGACACCATAGTGGCTGACAAAGGTAATCAAATCTAAATGTGATGATCAAAGGCCATAGTGGTTGACCAACATACCAAAACCCATTTCATTGACATTGTGATCAGACACCATAATGGCTGAATGACATAACAAAACCCATTCATTGACATCAGTGTGATGATCAGATGCCAGTGGCTGACCAACGTAACCAAACCCATTCATTGACATCAGTGTGATGATCAGATGCCAGTGGTTGCTTAACCCTATTCATTGACATCAGTGTGATGACCAGAGGCCAGTGGCTGACCAACGTAACCAAACCCATTCACTGACATCAATGTGACGATCAGACGCCATAGTGACTGTCCGATAAACTCAAACCAATGGTCAGACTCCATAGTGACTGACCAACATAACCAAACATCTGTTGAATGTGATGATCAGACACCATGGAGGTTGACCAGCGCAACCAACTCCACCCATTGAATCTATGTGATGACCAGACTCCATATTGGCCAACACCAACCAACCATTTGTTGAAATCTATGTGATGATCAGACACCATGGAGGCTGATCAACGTAACCAAAACGCATCCACCGAAAATCAATGTGATGGTCAGACGCCATTGTGGCTTACCAACATAACCAAACCCATTCAATGAAATTTATGTGATGATCAGACTCCGTAGAGGCTCACTTGGATAAATCAAGCCCAGTCAATGAAATAAAGTGTGATGGCCAGCCCCTCCCCTCTTGTTTTACCCAAGAATGTCAAAAAATAGATAGATCACTAACATTAACTAAAATTGGTGGCTAAAGAAGCTGGCTTTGCCATTATGAAATGTATACCAAGAACTACACAAAAACCAAGGCTACTGGTTCACGAATTAGGTCCCCATTTTGGAGTGGTAAACATTGGAAGTACATCTGGATGATTTTAGGGCAACTTTATATTCTGTATATACTCTTGGGGGGGGGGGGGGGTAGAAACCAAAGTGTGCAGACAAGCAGTGAAATGGGTGCCACCTCATTTAGGCACGTTGAACATGAGTGTGTGATGTATCATATTGAAGTTTGGGATGGCCAGTGATAACCACAAGGAGCCCTACCGTGCTAGTTTTAAGCAGTGGCCATCATTTCATAGCAGTGTTCAGTAAATTCCCACCTACATACTTTTGCATTTCCCATCAATAATATTGTGGGTTCTACAAGCAATTTTTGCACACTTTAGATTTTCAACAAAATGGAGACAAGCTGTTATTGTTAAAAAGGTTTCCTTTATTGAAGAGAGTGTTGACAATTTGCATCATCAAAAACAGTACAAAAAAGTAAATGCGAATGAGATTAGCATTCAAAAAGATTCCAGAAATCATACAAAAAGGTCACAGTAAAATACATTTTAAGCCAATATTAGCGCTTCAGCAGTGAAGTCCATTTTCAGTATGTTCTTGAATTGGAAAGCCTAAGAGTTCATTCCAGTCCATAAAGCTTCAAGCAATTTACATAAGAGCGATCATCTTTGACTTCTCAGTGAATTCCACTCCCAATTGCCCAGGAACTTTGAGTCTTAGAAAAATCAAAAGAGAAAATCTATTGGAATGGGCATCATCTTTTGAATAATTATAAAATTTTTAATAACAGATGATATAAAGCATTCATTTCAACCCCATTCCATGGTTCTAACCCATCTGATCTCAACCCAATTCCATGGCTCTATCAATTAGGGTCCCAACCTAACTGCATGGTTTTAACTCCTCCGTTATCTCAACTCTATTCCAGGATTCAAACCCATTTTTGATTTCAACCTCATTCAGTGGTTTGAACCCATTGGTCGTTATTAATGAAGTTTGGCATAACCAAGTGTTTCCAAGTCTCAGAGCAAACCACAAATTAAGAGGAGCTCTGTTTCCTGTTTTCAATAGAAGTCTTCCAACAGTTGGAAAGTGTGTCAGTTAAAGGAAAAAACAAAAAAACGGGGAACCTCGTTTTCATTTTGCAGCTGAGAAAATGGTTTCTAGCACACAATGGAATAATATTTTGTGTGGACAGCCACCCTCCTCAAATATATAAAGTTATATTACTGCATTCCAAGGGGCACTATAACCAGAGGAGATTAGGTAATCAGCATTAGGTCACAAGACAACATCACACCTTTTGGTCAGAAGTGTGGACTAAATGCAGCCACATATTGGACCACATCTACAAACTGCAATCTACTCTTACCAGGCTCTCTGGTATCACTAGAACATTGGGGATGGCACAATAACAATGTATACCAGCTTGAAATGAGCTCACTTCTCCTAAAGACCCATTTAAGTAAAGATGGACATAAGTTTTCTTAATTTGATAAATACATTTTCCTGGTATGAAAAAAAGAAATACTTTACGATGAGATGGAGGGAGCAGAAAGAAAACCATAGTGCCTGCAGCTACCAACCTCAAATGGATACGAGAGCTGGGATGATGCAAATAAGCAATCACAAGACAGCTCCAGTTTAGGCATATTTAACATTCCACCTCCATGTGGGATGCTTCCAAAAGGGCAGCAAAAGCTATGGCGGGGCCTTACATTTAATTTCTGGGAGGGTGCCTGCCTTTTAAGCCCGATCACCACAGGAAAATATTTATATTTAAATGAAAGCATGTTACAGATATTTGTGTGCCCATCTCAAGGGATGGCACTCCAAACTATTCAGAGACCACAATTTAAGAGAATAATGGAGGCTTGCATTGATAAGCTCCCCTTTTGAGAATGCCATTTACCAAGCTGTCATGATGACGCTTTGGATTTAAATGTAGCCTGAATGTGTGACCCAGAACAAGTAGAGAGAAAACTAAAAACTGACAATGTACAGCATGCTTGTTCTGGGGTTGTGCGACTTTTAAAACACTTTAGGTCAGCCAACATTTCCAGGAGCCCATCTACCACTTTTGTGAGCCACATTAATGTGTTTGAGGTGGGTTGCTGCTCAACAGTGGACTACCTAATCATATTTGACATTTGGACATAATCTGGACTACTATAAATAAATACAGAGTGGGTTAGAACCATTCATTGAGGCCTACATACACAAACACCAGCCTAGCATCCCACTAAACAATGCACCTGCTTTTGTTGCCATAAAAGCCTTCTACCACCCCCATGAAGGATGGGGAAATGTTCTCCTTTATGTAAAAAGGTCCAGATGTTATTCATTAGGGCAGCAAAGCAAATTGCAACACTGGAGCCATGAATGACTTCTTAAAATCATTTTAGGTAACCAAGGACATTTTTCATTTGTCCTTGAACAGAAATATCAGTTTACCACAAAACCATTCATGCTGAATAGGAGGATTTGATTGAACAATGGGGCATATGGCCTGAATGATGTGGTGTTGCTCTCAATAACCAGATTTCAGATTTTTAGGTGTCAGACTGAGCAATCTCTATTCTATCTAAATGAGAAGACAATGGCAGCCCCTCCTGGTAAGAGAACAATAAACTGGAGTACAAAAAAGGGACAAAACAGGGACCTTCAATTGGTTACAGCAATCAGGCAATAAAATCAGTTTCACCAACAAATTGACATTTTATCATTTCTCATACACGGAGGGCTCAAAGCAAACCTTAAATAAAATTAGAGAAAAAAAAAAAAAAGGGGGTTGTATTTTAAGTGCGCACAGCAAACACAATTTTTGAGAACGGTCACCAGGGTAAAGGGGGATCTCACCTCCAGGACACACAATGAAAACCTGAAATGAGGTTCTAACCCCTCTACACTAACTAAAGCAAAAAGTTTTTGCCTAGATACAATATTTATGGCACTACTTGAAATATTAAAATAAACTTAGCTGTAATCCCTCATACATCAAAGTACCAGAAATGAACCAGATAGTACTGTAGTTCTAACATGTCCAAGGTTAGTCACACATTGTTCTTTTGTGTTAAGGCAGCCCATCCATTATAATAGATAGACTGCCAATGCACAAACAACTGAAATACATAGGGACCTTTTTTGCAATGCAGTGCACCACAACATGTGACGTACATAGTGGTGCATTGAGGTGTGTACGGATCCATTTTTCAATGAATGACACATCAACTCCCTATTAAGAGTAGGTGCATTGGCATGCATGGTACATATTAGCAAAACACAAGGGTGAATAGACCCCCAAGGCATGTGCGCTCAAACTGTGGCCCTCCAGCTGATGCAGAACTATATGGGGCGGCACAGTGGTGTAGCGGTTAGCACTTTCGCCTAGCAGCAAAAAGGGTCACTGGTTTGAATCCCAACCACAACACTGCCTGCCTGGAGTTTGCATATTCTCCCTGAGCGGATTTCCTCTGGGTACTCCGGTTTCCTCCCACACTCCAAAGACATACTGGTAGGTTAATTGGATCCTGTCTAAATTGGCCCTAGTATGCGTATGTATGCATGTGAGTTAGGGACCCTAGATTGTAAGCTCCTAGGGACTGATGTGAATGTACAATGTATATGTAAAAGCGCAGTGTAAATTGACAGCGCTATACAAGTACCTGAAATAAATTTAAAAGAATACATGTCCCATGAGGCATTGCAAGCTGCTAACACTTACAAGCATGACTCCCAAAGGCACAATGGGATTTGTAGTTCTGCAACAGCTGGTGGGCCACAGGTTGATCACCCATGCCCTAAGGCATTGGTGTTTAGGCAGGCTTCCAGGAATAAGAAAGCATACAAAATGGCCTCACCAATTTAGCAGGGTAAAGGCAGTAGATGGATATGGAAGCGACAGACAACAGTCCAGTCCCCCTTCTTAATAGATATGGTGGCGTGGGGTGTGAAAAAACAAACAAAACATTTGCAGAAGGGACACAAGTTCCTGTGTATTTCAGCCAAATACTTATAAAGGGTTGGCCAAAGTATTGCTTTAAGGGGCATTTCAATGTAAAAATGTTTTGGATTGGTGTGGTTGCGGGCATGTTCATCTTTATCAGACTCTTAACGTTTTCAACACAGAGGGAACCATTGAAATAACTTTACAGTCTCAGGAAACCACTGCTAAATCTACAGCTCAGGATAAGTTAGTGTGTCACCGGGAAGCCTTACCCCCCTTATAGATGGCTAAAAAGATCAATGGTGTCAGTGGGAACTTATCTGAGAGGCATGAATTGCTCAAGGAACCCCTGGAAACCTCTAGAGGAACCCTGATCTACAATGTTGGCTTCTGGTTTGTGGGGCTCCCAGTGGCAAGATACACCAAAACGCCTAGTTCTGGTCAATATAGGCATTATAAAAGCAAAAATGATGGGTTCACTCAACTCAAAATGGATTTTTTTCATTCCTGCCTAGTTCAGAAAGCATCTGTAATTTACAGAGCATTAAGGTGATGGTGAATTTTTAGTTTGTGGAAAGCAAAAAACTACTGGATAAATAAATGTCCTTATGGCAAGGGAATCTTGGTTACCGACCACAGCAAATACTTGATGAAAACTGGCTTGTATAAAATAGGTATAGAATTAAAAAAATGGAGAATACATACATTGAGTGATTCATCTTTAAGAGAGGGACATTTGTTACACTCATTTAGAAAAAACAGTTACAGCTGAGAAACCTCAAATGAGATTTCATTATGGGGACCATTACGTTTTTCATACAAGCCAAACAGAGAAATGGCCATACCAGCTTTAAAGCACTACACCCAAGAATGCATATATTAGGAGAAACTTGAAGGCTGCCATTGAAGCTAGCTGCCTGACATGGTATCCAGTTGGCCTTAATACTGGAGTCAGTGACCCAGAACAAATAAAGTATTTTTGACTTTCCTGATCTGCACACTTTTCTGGGTCACCATCATCAAACCTATTGAAGCCAAGGGGTTCAGTATAAAAACTTGGAAACAAGCATTTTGAGATTGACATTGGCAATAGGAGTCTCAACATTTCTATGGCGAAAAAATAATATCTAGTGGACCTCCCCATCTGAAAAATGATTGCACAATGATTATTGCACTGAATTAATTTAATTTAAGTTATTGACCTGGAACAAGCAGGTGGATAAGAGCAAAATTCCACTAACTTTTTGATGTATACACTTGTTCCAGGTCACAGACATAGAAAGACCCAAAACCATTGGCTGCAACGGGAATAAGTAGGTCCTCCATCACAGATCACATATTTCTCTCACTAAAGTTTTCCTCTATTGCCTCTGTGCCAACATCCTGCTATCTTGGATATGTAGTTGGATTTACAGAACGCTAGGAGGTCTCATTCTCACGGACAGCAGAAAGAATGGGACTGCATATCCTGCAGCTGGGGATGCTCAGCCTGTACCAAGCAATGACAGGCTGATAGGAACCGTAGCTGTCCACTAATCTTCACATGTATCCACACATTAAGAGGTAACTTGCTGTTGAGGGCAAATGTCCATCCCTGGACACATTTGTACCACATATCTGCCCCTAGTAGGCGACTACTCAATGCATGGAAGCATGCAAAGATTGGAGGACATCTGCAGCTCCTGTCAGCCTGTCATTGCTTAGTACAGGCTGAGCATCAGCAGCTGTCCGCAACCATCTGTCAATCCAGCCGCAGTATATGCAATCTCCTGCCACTGTCCATGCCTAATAGCCTCTGTGTGAATGAGGCCACACATTAACATTTGTATTAAGAAATTTATTGATAACTATATTTTGTGATTGTTCATATAAAAACAATTATAACAAGGTTTACAGTGCCATAACCTGAAAATGGAACAGAAATAAAATACATGGAAACTTGTGTAGAGCACAGCAGGGACATTCACAAAATAAAATATTGCAACTGGCCTGCCTCCTATTAAGTGGAACCGGTCAGGATGAAGAAGATCTGTGAGCTGCCACTGCAAACCTAACTTTTAAACAGGTGCAAGCTCCAAGGCCATGAGCCTCATATCTACGATTCACTATTATTAGAGTCACGCCAAGTATGCAACTCAGGTGTCCAGTCATCACCGACTGCCAAACTGATCAAAACCAGCAATTACGCATAAGAGCCCCAGAGCTTGTACCTAAAAACCAAGCAGCCAAAGGAATTCTACACACTTCCACTCTGACCGGTACCTTTAAGAGCTACTTGGGACAGAAAGTTTAGGGTGCTGCAAAAGTATATGCATCTTGCTTCAAAGACCCTCCAAAAAAAGTGTTTTTTTTTTATAAAAAAGAACTGCAATGCCACAGTCTTGCAGGACCTGAATGAGGAAAGCTTGATTCACACCTATGCATTTTTAGTGCTCTTTGCACTACAGTCCATTTAACATGGTTTCCTATGGAACATGTTTTGTAGTGCAAATCACACTGAAAATGCATAAGTGTCAATTAGGCTGAAGAGCTCAAAGAGCTATATGGTGCAAGGATCACAGAGCAAGGTTTACTCCTGAGCCCTCCATACAAACTGCTTTCCACCTTTCTATCCAATCACACATTCAAACAAGAAATACAGGGGTTATTTCTTTAACCATGGAACCTTGAAAAACCCAAAAAGGGGGAAAATAAACTTTTTTTATAAACACACACACACACACACACACACACACACACACACACACACACACACACACTAAACTTCTGCTACTTTTATGAAGGAACACCACTGCTGGAATACTGAAAAGTCTATTAACACAATATACAACTTGACATGCTGCTAAACGAGGCTTGAATAATAACTCAGTTTGAATATATAAAATTCATTAACATATTAACAAAATACCAAGCCACTA
>BLSH010349345.1:238710-249177 GCA_018402905.1 Glandirana rugosa | reverse complement strand
TTTCCTTTGAAAAGACACTAAACATATGCTCGACATTTGGACAAGTCAAAGAACACCTCAGGATCTATGGTACATAGGAAAAAATGTCTGCCATTTGCCAAGGTTGTGTGACCTTGTGGTCACAGAAGGTATGTTAAAACCCTATCACTTCTCATATGCTTGTAAGTAAACCTAGTCCTAGACAATTAAGGTTGACTTGGAAAAAGAAAGTAATAATTCATAGTAGAACTGCCATTTCCTAGAAGGAAAAATGAATAAAGGTAAAAAAAAATTTTTTTTTAAAAAAAGACCCACCCCACACAAAGGCGGTGTTCTTAGTGTAAACATTAGTGTAAAAGCATTTACTGTTGTGATGGTGCATTAAATTAGGACTCCACAAGAAACTGAACAGGTTTACAGCTCGTATACAAATCACAGAAAAGTTTCCTTTCAAAACTGATCCATGTTCAAATAGTTAAATGGCAACTGCTTAGCTGGGAAGCTTTACAAAAATTCATAAGTGTTTCTCCATTTATTATAACTATACATTCAGCAGCATTTCACTTTTATTAGAATGATATATTCATCAGTATTTAATATTAGAAGGATATATCAATCAATATTTCACATTTATTAGAAAAACCTTCTGCAGTATCATTTTTTTTTTTTTTTTTTAAGTATCCAATAGTTTCTTCTATACTAAACATTTTATTTACCAAAGTAGCAAACAAGGTTTGAGAAGCACGATACTTACTTAAAAACTGCTAACCAAAGCCCAGTTTCAAAAGACCGATCCAAACCTGAAAATGAATAAAACGAGTGGTTAGGATTTAACACCTTTTACACAATTGTTCGAATTGATAGTAAAATGCATATGTCATCATTCAGTTTTATTGGCTTACCTCACTATATAGGTTCTCTTTCCTGTCATGTTTGCCATGGTTAATTCATACTGGTTTACCTGTAAATAAATAAAACACAAAATGATGATTTAGCACTCGCTTGGACAAAATTTTCACTTCAAAATTCCAAACATATACACACTATAAACAGAGAAAAGATAAAAAGCATTAAACAAAAAAAAAATATGTGTGTGTGTGTGTGTGTGTGTGTGTGTGTGTGTGTGTGTGTATATATATATATATATATATATATATATATACATACACACACATATACACACACACACATACACACGCACACACATATATACACACGTAAAAGAAATCAGACTTACTTTAAACAGTCAGGGACAGGAGCCTCAAAGCACTTGGGTGTCTGAAAACCGAATGAAAATTGTATTTTAGAAAAAGGATCATTGATATCCAACTTCCAATCAAAAATAACATTCCATAAGCTAAATCATAAATATTGTTTTGAAAAATCAAATATTCTTGTGTTACGTCTATTTTTTCTTGTCTATAAAATAGAACATTTGGATAGTATATCTATTTTGTAGGTTTTAAACCTTATGATGTAATGCCAAATTCTCGCATTAGGACATAACACTGCAATATTTGCTGTTTTTCAAACACCAACCTTGCGAATAATACTGGAGAATGGTCTAAATTGTAGATTTGTATACTTCTCTAATGCAAAAACTATTCTAAACTGAACCAAAATACAGTATTCTTCACTGCAAATACATCCTACCTGTATAATAATGTACATTCTTCATTCCCGCACTCTATAAAAGTCTACGGTCTGCAATGTTCATTGTATCACCCCATTTCACAACACCTTCCCATCCTGGTTGTCTCATGTTTAATTTTGATGTACAAAAGGTGGTGCTAGTGCCATTTACTGAAGGAGGAAATTACATAATCTACATTAAAATGCATGCACAGCAACTCCATGGTCAGTACGGCTGCCTTGCAGCACTGGGGTCCTTGGTTCAAATCCCAAACAGGACACTAGCATGGATTTTGCATGTTTCTCCTCTGTTTTTTTTCTCCAGAACTCTATACTGGTAGGTTAATTGGCCACAGTATGTGTTATGCATGCAAGATAAGGACCTTAGATTGTTAGCTCCTTGGTCCTAGCATGCGAGACAGGGAGCTTAGATTGCAAGCTCCTTGGTCCTATTGCGTGTGTATGCATGCATGCATGCAAGATAGGAACCTTCGATTTGTAAACAGTGAAGAACAAGCATCAAACATTAAAACATTGTTATATACAAAATAATTGTAAGCTCCTAAATCCTAGTATATGTATGCACCCGAGAAAGGGACCTTAGAGCATAAGCTCCCTGGCCCCATTATGTATTCACTTGAGATAAGGACCTTAGATTGTAAGCTTATTTGCCCGTGTGTGTAGGCATGCAATATTGGGTTTAAGATTACAATGTCCTCGTATGCGTGTATGCATGTGAGACACCTTAGATTGTAAGCTCTTTAGCTCTATTGTGCAAGAATGCATGCAAGATAGGGACCTTAAATTGTAAGCTCCTTAGACCTAGTTATGTGTGTATGCATGTGAAAGCAGGAACACAAATTGCAAGCCTAATGGCCATATTGCGTGTATGCACATGAAACAGGAACCTAGAAGTGTGTGTGTAGGCATGTAATGTTGGACTTAAAATTGCAAGCTCCTTGGCCCTCGTATGTGTGAGACAGACTTTAACCTCTTCAGCCCTAGTATAAGAATCTGTAAGCATGCAAGATATAATCAGATTGTAAGCTCTTCAGCCTAGTATGTGTGTGCACACATGTGAGATAAGGACCATAGATCGAAAGCTCTTTGACTCTAGTATGACAATCTGTATGTATGCAAGATAAGAACTGAATTGTAAGTTCTTCAGCCCTAGTATGTATATATAGGACCTTAAGATTGTAAGCTCTTTGACCCCAATGTGAGAATGTGCATGCAAGATAAAAAATGGATTCTAAGTTCTTCAGCCAAGTATGTGTGCGCACACATGTCAGATAAAGACCTTAGATCGTAAGCTCTTTGACTCTAGCATGAGAATCTGTATGCATGCAAGATAGGAAATGGATTGCAAGTTCTTGAGCTGTAGTATGTGTATATAGGACCTTAGATAGTAAGCTCTTTGACCCTAGTATGAAAATCGGTAAGCAAGCAAAATAGGAAATTTATTGTAAGCTCTAAAGCCTAGTGTGTGCACACACATATGCGAAACAAGGACTTTAGATTGTAAGCTCTTTGACCCTAGTATGACAAACTGTAAGCTGCAAGATAGGAAATGGATTGTAATTTCTTCAGGACCATAGATCGTAAGCTCTTTGACTCTAGCATGACAATCTGTATGTATGCAAGATAAGAACTGAATTGTAAGTTCTTCAGCCCTAGTATGTGTATATAGGACCTTAGATTGTAAGCTCTTTAACCCCAATGTGAGAATGTGCATGCATGATAAAAAAAGGATTCTAAGTTCTTCAGCCAAGTATGTGTGCGCACACATGTCAGATAAAGACCTTAGATCGTAAGCTCTTTGACTCTAGTATGAGAATCTGTATGCATGCAAGATAGGAAATGGATTGCAAGTTCTTGAGCTGTAGTATGTGTATATAGGACCTTAGATCGTAAGCTCTTTGACCCTAGTATGAAAATCGGTAAGCATGCAAGATGGGAAATTGATTGTAAGCTCTACAGCCTAGTGTGTGCACACACATATGCGAAATAAGGACTTTAGATCGTAAGCTCTTTGACTCTAGTATGACAAACTGTAAGCTGCAAGATAGGAAATGGATTGTAAGCTCTACAGCCTAGTGTGTGCACACACATATGCGAAATAAGGACTTTAGATTGTAAGCTCTTTGACCCTAGTATGACAAACTGTAAGCTGCAAGATAGGAAATGGACTGTAATTTCTTCAGGACCATAGATCGTAAGCTATTTGACTCTAGTATGACAATCATTATGTATGCAAGATAAGAACTGAATTGTAAGTTCTTCAGCCCTAGTATGTATATATATATAGGACCTTAGATTGTAAGCTCTTTGACCCCAATGTGAGAATGTGCATGCATGATAAAAAATGGATTCTAAGTTCTTCAGCCAAGTATGTGTGTGCACACATGTCAGATAAGGACTTTAGATTGTAAGCTCTTTGACTCTAGTATGAGAATCTGTACGCATGCAAGATAGGAAATGGATTGCAAGTTCTTGAGCTGCAGTAGGTGTATATAGGACCTTAGATAGTAAGCTCTTTGACCCTAGTATGAAAATCGGTAAGCATGCAAGATAGGAAATTGATTGTAAGCTCTACAGCCTAGTGTGTGCACACACATATGCGAAATAAGGACTTTAGATTGTAAGCTCTTTGACACTAGTATGACAAACTGTAAGCTGCAAGATAGGAAATTGATTGTAAGCTCTACAGCCTAGTGTGTGCACACACATATGCGAAATAAGGACTTTAGATTGTAAGCTCTTTGACTCTAGTATGACAAACTGTAAGCTGCAAGATAGGAAATGGACTGTAATTTCTTCAGCCCTAGTATGTGTATTAGGACCTTGGGGATGTAAAGCACTGCATAAATGGTCAGTCAGTGATATATCATCAATACCTCTAATAAACAGTCAGTGATATATCATCAATACTGGTAATAAACAGTCAGTGATATATCAATACCAGCAATAAAACCCCTCAAAAAGGTTAAACTTCGGTTATTGCTGACACACAATGGTAGTTCTTGAAGAATTCTTGGTTCTCTGGACATAATGGGGGCACACATAATATATAGACCACCACACTGCAACCCATAGTCCTTTAGCACCATATAGCAAATAACTCTCCCTTCATGGACTGATGGGGCTGTACAGTGCTGTGCACACTGTTGGCGCTCTATAATTGCCTTCCATAAAGAAGTCCCCATAATAAATAAATCAGTCAATGAGAAGGGATCTGTAACATTGTATCCAGCAGACACCGAGCACAGTAGGTTGGATACATTTTGTAAACCTAAAAGAAACATTGTATCCATTTATCTGAGGTGTGAATCGTCTATAGAGAATGGAAGTCTATGGAGGATGGCATGGGGTGCATTGTACCCAACACACTGGCAGCACAATGGATGCATTACTGAGAGGAAAAAGAAACAATGTATCGCTCTTCCCTCCATAAGACATCCGGAGGATTCCCCTGCCCATCATTAATATGAAAATAAAGGATTCTCCTATAAACCTCTCCAGGAGGGGATCACAGATCTGATGATCGATCCCTGCTACAGACGATCAGATATCGATTAATATAACATCAATGAGTGGTGAGGAGAGGGTTAACAAGCCAACACCCCATAGAGAGGATAAATGTCTATAAAGAGTAGAGATGCCCCCCAGCGATGCCCAGGAGGGGTGAGATGGGCAGAGCCATGGCATAGGTGAGCGATACAGAGGAGGAAGGGTGGGGGAAGGGTGCTGGGTGGGGGATGGTGGACAGAAATCCGGGGAAAATTCTAGAAATGTTCAGGAGATATATGGGGGGGGGCCCTGAGTGTGATTGGGGGGTTAGGGGCCCCTGAGGGCCCTGGCTCTTGTCGGTGTTTTCCTCTGAAGGACGAGGCTTGTTTCCTCTCCCCACCCCCTCCAAGGACAAAGAAGAAGAAGAAGGAAGCCGCCATACTCACCGTCCCCGCCGCCATTACTGGGAGGTTCTGTCATTCCATGTCCAGGGCCACAGGGGCCCCTCAGCCGGCCCGGGACTTCACCCCCTGACTTCTCCGGGGTGCTCCTCACCTCACCGGGGGCCCCGGACCCTGCACAGCTCCCCCGGGCTCCTCTCTTCCCTCTCCGTCCTCCATACTGGGGAGACTTTCCTGGGAGCTCCGCTCACCCTTCACAGCCGCTACCCTCAGCCCACACCCGGCCTGAACCCCCTAATGTGAGAGCGGGGAGCCCCGCAACTCTTCCTGAGCTCCGGGCCGCCATGGAGCAACCTCCGCTCTCCTCCACCGCTCCGCTCCCTCTGCCGCTCTCCGCCTCCTCCTCATCCCCACACCGCACCGCTGCCTGCCCGCCACTCCGCGCCTCCCCGCGTCACCACCGCGTCATGTGACCGGGGGGAGGAGCCACGGAGGAAGGCTGGGTGTCCCCCAATGGCTGCAGTCTTATTAACCCTTCCATGTGTCACCCCGGCTACACAACTCACTGAGAGCAAGAAAATACAACTCTAGCATAGCAGAGAGGAAGAACATCCAACTATAGCATAGTACAGAGGAAGATCATCCAACTATAACATAGTACAGAGGAAGAACATCCAACTACAGCATAGTACAGAGGAAGATCATCCAACTATAGCATAGCATAGAGGAAGAACATCCAACTATAACATAGTACAGAGGAAGAACATCCAACTATAACATAGTACAGAGGAAGATCATCCAACTATAGCATAGTACAGAGGAAGATCATCCAACTATAGCATAGCACAGAGGAAGATCATCCAACTATAACATAGTACAGAGGAAGATCATCCAACTATAGCATAGTACAGAGGAAAAACATCCAACTATAACATAGTACAGAGGAAGATCATCCAACTATAACATAGCATAGAGGAAGATCATCCAACTATAGCATAGTACAGAGGAAGATCATCCAACTATAGCATAGTACAGAGGAAGATCATCCAACTATAGCATAGTACAGAGGAAGATCATCCAACTATAACATAGTACAGAGGAAGATCATCCAACTATAGCATAGTACAGAGGAAAAACATCCAACTATAACATAGTACAGAGGAAGAACATCCAACTATAGCATAGCACAGAGGAAGAACATCCAACTATAGCATAGTACAGAGGAAGAACATCCAACTATAGCATAGCACAGAGGAAGAACATCCAACTATAGCATAGCACAGAGGAAGAACATCCAACTATAGCATAGTACAGAGGAAGAACATCCAACTATAGCATAGTACAGAGGAAGATCATCCAACTATAGCATAGTACAGAGGAAGATCATCCAACTATAGCATAGCACAGAGGAAGAACATCCAACTATAGCATAGTACAGAGGAAGAACATCCAACTATAGCATAGTACAGAGGAAGATCATCCAACTATAGCATAGTACAGAGGAAAAACATCCAACTATAGCATAGCACAGAGGAAGAAACTCCAACTATAGCATAGTACAGAGGAAGATCATCCAACTATAGCATAGCACAGAGGAAGATCATCCAACTATAGCATAGCACAGAGGAAGATCATCCAACTATAGCATAGCACAGAGGAAGAACATCCAACTATAGCATAGCACAGAGGACGATCATCCAAATATAGCATAGCACAGAGGAAGATCATCCAACTATAGCATAGTACAGAGGAAGAACATCCAACTATAGCATAGTACAGAGGAAGATCATCCAACTATAGCATAGCACAGAGGAAGATCATCCAACTATAGCATAGCACAGAGGAAGATCATCCAACTATAGCATAGCACAGAGGAAGAACATCCAACTATAGCATAGCACAGAGGAAGAACATCCAACTATAGTATAATACAGAGGACGATCATCCAAATATAGCATAGCACAGAGGAAGATCATCCAACTATAGCATAGTACAGAGGAAGAACATCCAACTATAGTATAATACAGAGGACGATCATCCAAATATAGCATAGTACAGAGGAAGATCATCCAACTATAGCATAGTACAGAGGAAGAACATCCAACTATAGCATAGTACAGAGGAAGAACATCCAACTATAACATAGTACAGAGGAAGATCATCCAACTATAGCATAGCACAGAGGAAGATCATCCAACTATAGCATAATACAGAGGAAGAACATCCAACTATAGTATAATACAGAGGACGATCATCCAAATATAGCATAGCACAGAGGAAGATCATCCAACTATAGCATAGTACAGAGGAAGATCATCCAACTGTAGCACAGCACAGAGGAAGAACATCCAACTATAGCATAGTACAGAGGAAGATCATCCAACAATAGCATAGTACAGAGGAAGAACATCCAACTATAACATAGTACAGAGGAAGAACATCCAACTATAACATAGTACAGAGGAAGAACATCCAACTATAGCATAGTACAGAGGAGGAACATCCAACTATAGCATAGTACAGAGGAAGAACATCCAACTATAACATAGTACAGAGGAAGAACATCCAACTATAGCATAGTACAGAGGAGGAACATCCAACTATAACATAGTACAGAGGAAGAACATCCAACTATAGCATAGTACAGAGGAAGAACATCCAACTATAGCATAGTACAGAGGAAGAACATCCAACTATAACATAGTACAGAGGAAGATCATCCAACTATAGCATAGTACAGAGGAAGAACATCCAACTATAGCATAGTACAGAGGAAGAACATCCAACTATAGCATAGTACAGAGGAAGAACATCCAACTATAGCATAGTACAGAGGAAGAACATCCAACTATAACATAGTACAGAGGAAGATCATCCAACAATAGCATAGTACAGAGGAAGAACATCCAACTATAGCATAGTACAGAGGAAGAACATCCAACTATAGCATAGTACAGAAGAAGAACATCCAACTATAGCATAGCACAGAGGAAGAACATCCAACTATAGCATAGCACAGAGGAAGAACATCCAACTGTAACATAGTACAGAGGAAGAACATCCAACTATAGCATAGTACAGAGGAAGATCATCCAACTATAGCATAGTACAGAGGAAGAACATCCAACTATAGCATAGTACAGAGGAAGAACATCCAACTATAACATAGTACAGAGGAAGAACATCCAACTATAGCACAGTACAGAGGAGGAACATCCAACTATAGCATAGTACAGAGGAAGAACATCCAACTATAACATAGTACAGAGGAAGAACATCCAACTATAGCATAGTACAGAGGAGGAACATCCAACTATAGCATAGTACAGAGGAAGATCATCCAACTATAGCATAGCACAGATGAAGATCATCCACCTATAGCATAGTACAGAGGAAGAACATCCAAATATAGCATAGTACAGAGGAAGAACATCCAAATATAGCATAGTACAGAGGAAGAACATCCAACTATAGCATAGTACAGAGGAAGAACATCCAACTATAGCATAGCACAGAGGAAGAACATCCAACTATAACATAGTACAGAGGAAGAACATCCAACTATAGCATAGTACAGAGGAAGATCATCCAACTATAACATAGTACAGAGGAAGAACATCCAACTATAGCATAGTACAGAGGAAGAACATCCAACTATAGCATAGTACAGAGGAAGAACATCCAACTATAACATAGTACAGAGGAAGATCATCCAACAATAGCATAGTACAGAGGAAGAACATCCAACTATAGCATAGCATAGAGGAAGAACATCCAACTATAGCATAGTACAGAAGAAGAACATCCAACTATAGCATAGTACAGAGGAAGAACATCCAACTATAGCATAGCACAGAGGAAGAACATCCAACTATAACATAGTACAGAGGAAGAACATCCAACTATAGCATAGTACAGAGGAAGATCATCCAACTATAACATAGCACAGAGGAAGATCATCCAACTATGACATAGTACAGAGGAAGAGCATCCAACTATAGCATAGTACAGAGGAAGAACATCCAACTATAACATAGCACAGAGGAAGATCATCCAACTATAACATAGTACAGAGGAAGAACATCCAACTATAGCATAGTACAGAGGAAGAACATCCAACTATAGCATAGTACAGAGGAAGAACATCCAACTATAACATAGCATAGAGGAAGAACATCCAACTATAGCATAGTACAGAGGAAGAACATCCAACTATAACATAGTACAGAGGAAGAACATCCAACTATAACATAGCACAGAGGAAGAGCATCTGTCAGTAAAAAGGACTTTGCCAGTGTTCCTGGCCGTTTCCGGGTGGTGCGCGCGCATCCGTGCGCGCTCGCGCGCTCCCGTGCGCGTTCGCGCGCTCCCGTGCGCGTGCGCGCGCCCGTGCGCGCGCACGCGCCGGAAATGGCGCCAAATGGTGCCTATTTAAACCCTGGACATACTGCACCAAGTTGCTGCTTGTTCTACAGCGTTCCAGACCTGTGAGCCTCAGCTCCCTACCTGTTCCTGTGTTTTCACCTGTTTCCTGTCTACCCGGCTTGCTTTGACCTGTTGTCCGCTACCTGCATCGACCCCGGCTATCCACGACCATCCGTTTGTCTACTCCTCTGTACCTCCGCTGCCCGCCCATTAACGAACCTTGCCTGAACTTGACGATCCGCTTGCCTAACCCCTTTTGTACCTTTCTGCCTGCACGTTGCCAACCCTGCTTGTACGACCATTCTCCTGTTTGCACGACCTGCTGGAATCTCACTACAACATCTGTGACCATCCAGCCCTCGTGCCATCCCGCACTCTCGGGCCTCTGTCTACACTACCAGGGGTCCTTGAATCGGGTGCGCAAGAGCGGTTGTTCCCTGCACAACAGAACACGTCCCTTGTTGGCGAGAACGCGTGGGCTAAGTTCCTGGGGACCATCACATCTGTCTCCGGGCTCTCG